>JAIPRM010006689.1:0-18280 GCA_025469315.1 Stegophylla sp. TES_Ste_2020 | reverse complement strand
GGAAATACAGACAGATATTACGAAATATGTATTTAATATAAGCATTTAATTACTGAAGGTTGATAATGTTGTATTGCATCTTATATATTTTTCGACGCTGAATACGATGGTGTGAGTTAAAATCCACTTGCAACAATAGTTTTCTATCTGTTTTATTCTATTTTGATAATTCAATATTTTCGGTTATTATAACCGATAAACATTTAGGCGGTGCCACACGGCGTGGCTGTGCTGCCTCAATCCGTGCACACCTTAATTTTTTATTTATTTTGTGTGTGGCCCTATATTTGTTTTATATAAAAAAAATACATTTTGAAATAAAATTGACGTATCAAAGTACAATTTTTAGAAAAAATAAAATAAATTACACTAAAGCACCATTTCATATTACAAATATTACAGTTTTGAAAAAAATTCAATGTGTTCTTGTAAACTATAAAGCCATTAGACAACACTATGCATCAGAACATTACTATATAAAATAAAACACATTAAAAACATTTTAAGTTCAACATTTATTTTATATTTCTAATCAAAACAATAATAATAAGGCAATTTATAAATATTTTAATTACACAGTGTATAATAAATGTACTTTTAATTAAAAATTGGTCAATTGACTACAAAATTACTATGCAATTTCAGGTTCGTGACATAGTGTGACCACAACTGCCTTATCAACTGATATTTGTATAAAAAAACATTTACACTTAAAATCATTTAAACTAATAATATGAGGTGTATGCAAGTAATTGATATCAATCATAAATGAGCCAACAATTGTAGAAAAAATATCGGATAAGTTAAAAAAAGACGATAATCTATAAAATTTTTGGACGAGGAATTTAATTTCATTCATTTCAGTTTTAATAATTCTTTTTACGTAAACTAAATCATTGTTATTTAACATGATAAATTTAATATTATTTGAGTTAACATTCATAGTAAAATAATTTTCAAAAGTAATTTTTTCATAACATATACCAGTTAAATTATTTTGGTTATAAGTTTGTAATTCTTTATGAAATTTGGGATACTGCGCTTGTGATTGTATTAAATTTTGGTCAAGTTTTTCAACAATTCTATTAGAAACTTCTTGTTATGAAAATTTTGAATATTTCATATACTTTGTTCCTGTAAATAGTTTTCATACTTAAATGAACTAAAAGATTCAAGCGGACCATGAAGTAAAACAAAATGTGGTAGATGTATAAGACTATGCACATTATATGTAACAAATTTTGGGCCATAGAGAATTTGGTAGTCCTTGACAAATACCTCCAATAATTCTTTAGCTTTTTGATTTAGTGTAATACATGTTTCAGAATGAATAAGAATTCGAATTGCAAAATGTAAGTGTAGAAAGTGAACATAAAGGCATTTTTTTATTTTCCTCTTTAAGACTATTGGCCCATAATACAACAAAAGCATCTGAATTCTGTAGAAGTCTTTTTGTAACACCCAAATACACACAGTGCATGTTATTAAGGGGTATATCATCTGCCATGTTAATTGGCAGTTTTTCTAGTGGACTCGGACCTTTATGGTAATATTCATCATTTTTATTTCTGAAAGTTTCATTTGTCCTAATAGAAGAGTTGACACTTAAAAAAGCCATTCTTCCTTCAATATAGGTACTTTCATCAGTACAAGTATTACATCCAAAATAGGTATTGTGTCCTTTAACATTTAATAAATACGCCATGGCTGATGCATCACAAACAATGTGACTTATTTTGAAATTATATTTATTACCACTAACTACGATTCTATGATCTAAAATTTTTAACATATTATTTAAAAATAAGACTAAAAAATTTGGTAAAGATTCTGGTTTATTAAACCCATGATAAATTCCTACAAGGAAAACATATTTTAATAACTTCTTCACATTAATTATATTTATTAAAATAGGCCAAAATTGGCTCTTTGATTTTTTTGATAAAGGCAATCCATCCACGTTTATACCCAATTTTAAACAATTAATATCTATTAAATCTAGTTCATGTTTAGGTAATATTGGACCAATAATTTCTTCCACACGAAAATGAATGCAAGTACCAGAACCCATTGAAATAATATTGTGGTGTTTAGGGGTTTTCATTAAAGTCCTACCATCTTTCGGTACATCTATACCTTCACTACTTAATATACTTAATAAATCATTTAAACAGTTATGAGTCACATGAAATTTTACATTCCAGGCTCTTAATTTATCACATATATTTAATGTACTATTATTTAAAATATTAGGTGAATTAACATTACTCATAAGAGTTGGCTCATTTAAATTGTTATCAGTTAAATACAAAGGGTTCTCAAAATTATTTAAACTAGTAGAATATGTTGATAAAGTAGAAGTATTACACAAAATATTGTTACTTACATTATCGTTAAGAGTAGAGACTTCTAAAGTTTTATTCTTTATTGACGTTGAAGGCAAAACTGTATCTGAAGAAATTCTCAAATCAGTAGTATGTGAAGAACATCCCAAATTTGCAATAAATCTATCCTTTTCATTTTGTACTAGTCGTCTAAAATGTCGATCTGTTATTTTAGACAGTGATTTTCGTTTAAAATTCTAAACATAATAAACAATTTATATAACACAATTATAACATTTTACTTATCAAAGTATTAATTCGATGCTCCAGACACCCTATGTTTAGTACCTATTTTATACACAGAAATAATTAAGTGTCAAAAAACAAATATTTAACATTGAAAATATAAATAATTTATTAATATTGTATTATTTTAATGTGAAATTTATGTGAGAGCTTCTGTCATGGACACCCAATGAGGAAGGGGATGCAAGAAAAAGCCCTTTCCCCTTTATATTGTATGAATTCCCCCTTTATATTTTACACTTAGACACTCGTATGACTATTATATAAAATTAAATAACAAAAATTATTCATAATTCAAATTAGTTCCTCTTTTATTAAATTATTCATCACTCAAGTTAAATTGATTATTATAACAATAAAAATAAAAAATTTAATATATATATAAAAAAAAATATTTTTAAACTTTTAAAAATAAAAATGTTATTAAGTAGATCCTTTAAATCAGATAGTAATAACTATATTTCAACGTTTGAAGAATTATTTCTTTTGAATCTTGTGGTGGCATAACGAAACCAATCAGTGAAAATCGACTCAAATATAGCTTCTGTGTAATCCTTCTGATTAGTTTTGAAAGTAGATTCTTTTTGAAACAAATAATTATGAAGTAAGAATTAATATTTAACTTTAAATGTGTATAAAAGAAAATTAGAATTTGTATAAGATTACTTTTTAATAAAACTACAATTTTTGAATTGAAAAGCTTGGTTGTAACTTCTTTTCCACTACCTTCCAAGAACACCTCATAGCAAACTCATTTGTAAAGATTTTAGATAAGATTCTTTTTAAATGATCCTTTAGTGAATTTCCTCCAATATAATTAAAGTAGTTTACCTAAAACATTCAAGTAATTCATAGCGTTTTCAATTATATAATATATTTTTATGTGAGAGATTTGAGATCAATATTATTTTATAACCAAATACTACACACCAATTTTAAAATAAATGGTTCATTATTTTCCAATAAATGTTCAACATCATTGAACATATTTTCATTTTTTAAAGGTCAATTACTTAAAAATTCTGAATCGAAATTGGATCTTATTGAAATATCATTTGTCGTATAACTAAATGTAAATGTTTCAATAATTTTTTCTATAGAATCAAGTCTTTTAAATAAACGTTCTTGCAATAAACGGCTATGAATTTGCTCTTTGTAAATATTTTTTAACAGCTCCATATTTTTATTAGCATCAGATGTCAGTAGAATTTCTATTAAATTAAACAATTTATTTAACATAGTTGGAAATAATAAATTAATAAAAAAAAAGATTTCGTCATTACACTAATGATATATACCATGCTGATTTTGTGTTAAGTTATAAGTTTGTTTGTTTTCATAGCCAATAAAATGGTCTTTATTATAATTAAAGTCAAAATTGGTGTTCAAGTTTTGAGATGGATTACACTGAAGCATACAACTATTTATCTATAATAATTCACACTATAGTTAAAAAGATATTTAGATATTACATATATTTACTTATATAATTCTTAAATTTAAAAATAATTTTTTTTTTTACAATAATGTTTATCTTTTGATTTTATTTTTTGAAGTATTTGGCTAATGAAAACAATTGATACTGTATTAGAAGTCAGGGTTGGTTAGATATATTAATAAGATTTGATTATATTTATAAACTTTTGGACAGATATTTCCAAATGAAAGTGTTTTAAAAAAAAAAATAAACATCTTTGTAAAAACACAAGCTTTCTCACTTCAATCAGAATCTAAAATTACACAAATACCTATTTAATAATTTATAGGTTAAATCGGGCTGTTAAGAGATCAGTAATTGGGGGGAAAGCTCTATTGGATTAGGTTCATAATTGTTTTCATGTCTTTTGGGCCCTTAGTAATATATGCCACCAGTGCCTTTTCTCACAAATTCGCCATTGACTACTAGTATAATAAATAAATAATGTTTAACGATCAATTGAATTTATTATTATATTGAAGAACTAATAAATTATAATTAGATACAAGAATTTCCAATTTAAATAAAATAATTAATATTGAAGTTTTTAAGATTATTATTATATATTATTATAATATATTATTACCTCTGTTGTAATTGAAGATGGCACAGCATTGATAGTGACAATAGAGTTACGATCTAAATCATGATAGTCATTTGATAATGGATTGCAATGTAATAAGTCAATTTTCTGTAATAACATAAAATTGAAAACAGAGAATTATTATACAGGAGTTTATACATAGGTAGATTAATAAATATTATTATTTACATTATTAATTACTTCTGATAGTGTCTTTTCAGTTTGTTTGTTTGATGTGGATGCATGCATATTATTATCATAATTTTCATTAAAATTTGTTTCAATATATCCACTGGTAAAAGTGTGACATGGCATAGATTTTTTAGTTAAAAATGATTTATTTGAAATTGCTTTAAATACACTGATGCCTATTTAAAATTAAAAAATAGTTAAAACCAAAGACATATATAGTTTTAAAGACTAAAAAAGCATAGGTATATTATCATATATAACCCAAAAATACTTTTTTTTTTTTTGGTGCAAAGTTACTATATAGGTGCAAAGTATCCTCATATCATTTATCTCTCAAAATGTAATTTTAACTTTCTAAAGATATTACCTATCCATGATTTTACTTGTTAGAAATTACTAAGTGCATATTTCTAGTTTTATTCGTGCAGAAACACATGCATACTCAACAGCTTTTTAGTGCAATAAGTACACATACGTTTTATTTAATGTTTACCTACCTTCACTGTTACTACTATCACTGACTTCTTTAAATTGCCTTTTTTTCTTATTGGTTATTGGGTGATGGTCCTCATTGTCTGTAGATTCTATCTCAATTCTCTTATGCCAAGCTTTATTGAAATTAACTATGTAAAATAAATATTAAGTATTAAAGGTAAAAACAAATACCAACAAATAGGAATTTTATCGTCTGTTGGGTCATTACAGAATTTAAGAACTGGGTGTGAGTGAAATTTAACTATAACTGTTAGTCGAATAAGAAAAATTTAAAAATCAAAATATTAAAAACAATATTTTCTCTTAGAATATTAAGTCAAATGTTGTGGTTGCTATTTAAAAAAAATAAAAACTGAGAAATCACATAGATAAAAAAAGTCAAAATTTTTTTTTTTTTTTTGATAAAAATGTAGACTTAGGTACTTGTGTTTACAATCGCACAAGACCAAAAGTAGAATAAAGTCAATAAAAAAATAATTCAGTATAATCAATCAATTTAAATTATTAATTAATGTATCATTGTATTTTACGTACTGTAAGTCTTGTTGCCACCGACTACGCGAATTTTAAATTTTTCCCAGGACGGCTCTGGATCCATAGCTTCTTGAATATGAGTACTGGTTACTCTAATAGATGGCCAGTAACAATACTGTATTGAGCTAGTACACAATTTTTCAGTATCTGTTTCAATAAGCCAGTTTATTGGAATTACACTATAATCTCTTTCTACAGAAAATATGACGATTACCCACTTTTGTTTTCTAGGATCAAGCTGAAAAGACAGACCAATTGATAAATTGAATGTATTGGTAAACTATGTAAATAATACCACACTAGAATAAATAATAAAAAAAGATGTACTGCACATCATACTTTTGTGGGTGTGTTTAATTTTAAAGAAACGATTAATCATGTTTTTATTTTCTATACATTTTAATATTATAAATTATGTAATTATTATTTATTAAAATTATTTTAGTACAATTTACATTTGACATTTGATTCGTAACAGATTATATACCTAAATAAATTATTTAAAAAGGACATAAGAAATTTGCACCATGAATATTCTTCGCTTCTCAGGTGAGACTTGATGAGTGTGTTAAATTGTGTGTAAAATTGTTCAAATAAAAGAATTCTGAGCGGAGACTCAGTTTATTTAAGACAATTTTACATAAAAAAATTAGTTTCTTAATTATTAGTAACAAAATAAATGTATGCGTTTAAATTTTTCTACCCAAAAATCATGAACAGGCAATAAAACTAAGAACAGGAAAAAAAATGTTTAATAAAAAAATATTTCACATATTAAACATTTTCTTTCTCTAAAATATACAATTTTAGATTCTGAGTGAAGTGTTTTACAATTATGTTTATTTCTATTTTTTTCTGTGAACACTTTCGTATGAAAATACTTGTTCAAAAGTTTCGACCAGTAACATTATGTAACCCGATTTGCTTCTAGATGGTAGAATTTTTTAAACTCTCAATTGTTTTCTTAAAATTTGGAAAAACTACCCAACATTTGACAAAAAAGACTAGGAAACTAATTATTTTTTAACACTTTTTTTTTCTCATCAAAACAAGTAAAGTAAAATAGATATAGACAAGAAATCCAGATTTACTTTACACCATGGGTATTCTTCGCTCCTAGGGTCAGATAATCTTGGCGGGTGTGTTGAAAATAACAACTATTAATGTTCTTTATATTATAACTATACTTCACTCTGAATCGTATAATTGAAAAAAGTATTTACCGTTTCTTTAAAAATCAACACACTTAACAAGAGTACCAAGATCTGACCCAATGAGCCAAGAATATCCATAGTACAAAGTATGTCCGGCTTTTTTTTTCTTGCGTACACATCGATTGCATTTACCTCTTCACTGAACATTGAGCAACAATCATCGATAAAAATTTGATATTTCATTGAACACGATTAGATATATTCTAAGTACTTATTTCGATGTAAAATGTAACGTGGATTGAGTATTGGAAATTTAATAAATAAACTTTGTTAACAGCATTTGTCAGGGGGGCGAATGAAATTCCAGAGGATCATTTTCCTTCCTTAAAGAATATCTGGAAACGTATTATATTTGTAATACATTTTAGAGGGTCATTATAAATGCGGTTTTAATAAATTTATTGTTGTACAATTTTAAATGCAAAATTTTGTTGGCCTTACTAATAGCAATAGACCATGTGCTTGTTAATTATACGTTAATACCTATAAAATAATTAATAATTATCTGAACGGTGAAAATAATGAAAAATGATTGAATAAAACAATATAAATATTAAATAGATATATATTATTAAACTTTTATGGAAAACGATTATTCGTCAGTTTCCTTATAGTTATAATGATATGTACATAAACATAATATATACAGCCAAATTTTAGATGAACAAAAACATCTGCCCCCATAGTACTCCGGAATGGAATCGAATATATATTAATATACCTATACTTTTTGTTACCTTGTATGACAATTAATTTATCTAAATAGATACCTACTAGTTTTAAATAAATAAATAGAAAAACACTATAAAGTACCTATAAAGTATAAAGCATAAAATATCTTACCTTATTTAACGGAATTGACATGTATAGCATATGTGCAAAACACAGAGCGATGGTGACGATGGTATTTTTTATTTTATAGTACACACTACACAGCACGTCACAGGACAAAATAATGTTCACACGCGTAAAGTAATCTGTCTATCTGTACTCTGTAACATCATGGAGTCACAACCGTGATAACAATAAACAAAATAACAATCGCGCGCGGTAGGTAATATCTTAATATAAACTTTGGTCGGTATATTTACAATTTTTCTTAAAATAGGATAATTTTCCCAATACTGTGATATGAACAATGGATTATTATAGCTGCAGCTGCTGTTACTTTCATATTGTTTAGTAACATTGCATTCAAATTTTAATTATATTATATCAATATTTTATAAAACATAAATTTAACTACATGGCAATAAAATATGGTATGAACATAAATCTGTAATGTTTTATTTTAAAACGGCATTAAAATATGATATTAACGTAACTCTGCAATGTTTTATTTGAAACCCAAATAAAACATTACATTGATGTTATCTAACATAGTTTGCACAGTGGGTTAGTACTCCCATGATATAACACAAAATAAATACATGCTTAGCTTCGTTCAGAACTTTAATAATTTTAGTGTTTAAGCAAATTTATGCAAATACATATCGATTTTGGAAGTTTGATTGATATATTATCCGGGACTACGATTACAATTTATTACAAGGCAGTGGGCACAGACGGCAGACGTCATACAAAACAAACAATACATACAATGTTACTAATGCATTTTATTATGAGCAATTTATGTAAAATAAAAATAGTGTTATAACTTATAACTTCTATCATAAAACCCGAAAAATAGGCAACAAAAAAAACGTTATTAATCAGTGGCGGTCAACTGACTACTAAACGACATTTTTACTTTCACTGTGTCCTGTTATTTTACTCTGTTTCAAACCAAAAAATAATGTACTGCGAGAAAGTATAAAACCTTGAACATGGGTTGTCATTAAAGTTACACCTCAGCCGTCTTTTATGCGCAAGAAAAAACACAGAAAAAAAAACAACTTTTGTGTTGGGTTTTGTCTCGTTGCACTTTGAAAAGTTCACTGAAAACTCCTTTCAAGTGAGTTTCGGATGCCTATCTAGAATTAATTACTTTGAATAGACTTTTTTAAACTGACCAGCGTAGAATCCAGAAAAATTTCCTGAAGGGGGGGGGGTGAGGTCATTGTTTTTTTTATCATTGGTTATTTATATTTCTACTAGTATTATAATTTTAAATTATGTTTTTATTATTTATTACTTATTATTATTTTAGGATATTTTACATTTGGCATTAAATTTTACTCATAACATATTATATAAATACTTTATTTAAAAATATTATTGATTTTATATAAATTAGAAATATCTAATATTATTTAATACATTTAATCTGATGATTTTTTTTTCTTGCATACAATTGATTGCCTTTCTGATGATTATTATATAACGAACATTGATTAAAAATTAATTACATTTTATTGACACACGGTTAGATAAATTTAAGGTACTTGTTTTGATGTAAAATATAACGAGTATCGAGTATCAGACATTTAATACATTGACAGTTGCATTTGTCAGGGTCATGGAGGGGGGGGTGAATAAAATTTCAGAAGTGAAGACGCTCGTCCTCTCTAAGACATACCTAGATTCAATAAAAAAAAAAAAAAAAAAAAAAAAATGGTTATTTAAATTAAATTAAAAATTTCAAATAAATTTAATTTATGACTCCCTCCCCCTTGAATAAGTAATGAAACGTCTCCTTAAGTTTACGCTAATCTTCTTGTAAAAGATCCAATTTATGGTACATACCTTAAAAATGATTACTGTAAAATGACACATCATTAAAAAGTTATACTTATGTTGTAGGTATAATTAAGAATACAGTTAACGTTTTAATATGTAATGTGTATGTGTGTTTATAATACCTGTAGTATAAGTTTTAGCCGAATAAGTATTTTTAAACCGTAAGAATTAGCCAGTAAGAAAAATTCATCAATGAAACAAAATACTGCCGAGACACAAAAAAAAAAAATGTATGGGAACTAGTAATTATGAAAAATCACACGGATATAGATTTTAATAGATATTATTATAAAGGTGACGTCAGAGAGTGGGGTATCGATTACGTTCGTTTTGGGTCGTCATAGAATCGAAAAAGACGATCAAAAGTTAGTCTTGGAATGAGACTCTGGTAGGCACAGTGATGTTCACACTAGTTTTTGAGTCCGAGTACAGAAATTCGTTTCGATAAATGGTTTTGTCAAACCGAATGGTCGGATTCCCTTTCTGGAGTCAATATTTTTTGGTATTGTTTTTTTCTGGGTTTACATTTTTTTGTATTAGCTTTATTTTAGATTCTGAGCGAAAGCGAAGAATGTATTGGTTTTACAAATCTGTGTGTGTTTTTTTTTCGTATGTATGAAAACAATATTTCGGGTAGAGATACTGGTCCAAAAGTTTCGATCAGTAACTCTATAGAACGGAAATGTTGTCAAGATGGTACTTTAAGGGAGGTCATTTTTCCAATTTCTCAATACCTTTTTTAAGCGCACGCCTAGACTACCCAAAAACGGTAAAAAACGGCATAACGCGAATTTTCGTAAATTCGATTTTGTTTATTTGAAATAACTTCCAAAATAATGGAGCTAGAAAATTGAAACTTTCACCAACTACTAAAAATAGTCACGCGCATACTTCATAAAATTTTCAAAAACATTTGATCAATTTTGGGGTAAGTACGACATTTTGAAAATTTCGGAAATTTCTTGTTTTTTGTTAGTTTTTAATTCATAAAATTTTAATGTATAGGTATTAAGAGCTAAAAATTTAATACAAACATATTCATATGTATTTCTAACAGTACTCAAAAATCTCGAAAATCGTTAGTCAATTTTTTTTTTTTATAACTGTTTAAACTTGGAATTTTGACAAAATTCATAAGTTTAACTTAAAATTACACACTTAAACGCATATAAAAAATAATTGGTTCAACCGATCTTTACGAAATTTGGTGCCTAGATAGAAATCAAAAAGACGAATATTTTTGTGTAATAAAATTTTATATGGACGAAAAATTGAAAGTTTCATAAGGTTTTGATTGAAAAAAATTCGGAAAAATTACTATACATATTAATACTATAAATAATTTTCTTTAATTAAAAATATTCATGTATTATTTTGTCATTATGACTATTAATGGACATTTGAAAAAATTTAGTGAATTTTACTTGGTGTAAGGTGTAACTATTATCGGAGAATAAAGTTAATTATATAAACAGCTCAAAACCCAGGTTTTTCCGTTAAGAGACAAGAATTCTAATTACACTAATTACTGTGAGTTTGTCGATTTATTAAATTAAAAAAATTGATTTTTATTTAGATATTTATTACCTTATACACAACACGCGCCTTTTGATATTTACTTTTTAAACCGGCATGTCTAGTTCAGATTTTTGTTAATATAACGAATATGTTAATTTAGTTTTGTATTAAAGTTTAAATTGCATTAATATAAACACAAAGTACCGTGTCTTTTCGAAAGGGTAAACAGAAACTATTTAATAATGAGTTAGGATTTTAATATATTTTGTTTACGTAATGGAAAAACGGGATTTCATGAGCTCTGAGATCGTTTGATCTAGGGTTTGCATAAAATCGTGTGTACGAGTACGAGCGAGTCACGACCGCAGGTGGTTTACAAAACTGTTCTGTGGGCGTATTATTTGTTTCGAATTCGTTTCTCATTACTAATAGCTAGAGATGTGAGTCAGTATTATACAAGGTATTATTTAAGTTGTATATAATTGTTTTATACCAATGGTATAAAAAAGAAAAAAAACATAATTTATCCATGAATTTAATTTATTTTAAAATATTTTATTAATGAAAATCATACAGCAGATTTTTTTTACCAATACAAGTAGTGTTATCAATACAATTTATTACTTTGTTTATTTTAAGTTATTTGCAGGACTTAAAACCATTGAGGTAAATGACTCGAGTAGAAAAATTTTCTTAAACTGGTTAGCATTTATTTTGTTCTGAAATAAGTGAAATGACGCGATTATCCGTTGTTGATAACCCAAAACCATTATAATATTACATAATTTACAAAAAATTTCAATCGTTTTTTATGGATTTCTAAGTTGTTAAAATAATTGTAACTAATTCTAACCGAGTTCAGTACAGTTTCATTATAAACAAATAGTTTTTATATAATAGTATTTTACGATAATACTAATATTTAAACTAAAAATATTTGTTTTGATATCACTTTTTTAATATTAAAAAGTAAAGCAAAGTAAAGTTAAGTATAAACAAGAAAGCCTGAAATACTTCGCGCCACGAATATTCTTCGCTCTTTGGGTCACATACTATTTGTGGGTGTGTAGAATTTTAAAGAAACAATAAATCATTTCTTCTATAAGACGATTCTGAACGAAAGAAGTTATTAATAATATAAAGAAAAATATAATAGTTGTCATTTTCAACACACCCACCCAGAGTATCTGACCCGAAGAGCGAAGAATATCCGTGGTGCGAAGTATGTCCGAATTTCTTGTCTATACTTTACTTTACTTTACTTTTTTTAACTAATAAATAAAGTAAAGGAAACAAAATATGAAAATTAATAGTGTTAGAAAAATGTCCAAAATTTTTTTTTTACATTTTCAAAATTTTTTTGGCCAAAATATTTCTCATATTATTTTCTATCTGTGTTAAAATTTTCATAAATTTTGGTTAGTTCATAAGTTTTTAAGTCTTTTTTGTCAAATTTTAGGTAATTTTTTCCAAAAAAAGAAATTGAAAAATTGAACATTTTTAAAAATGACTTCTCTTAAGTACCAACCAGAGACAAATCTAGTTTGAAAAAGTTGCTGATCGAGACTTTTGGACAAGTAGATCCATACGAAAAAATGTTCACAGAAAAAAATAAAATAAAAGGAGAAAAAATAAATAAATAAACATCAATGTGAAAATATTAGGTTCTTCACTTTGTTCAGAAACTAATAGTCTAGAGATGGGAGAATTTACACAATTATTTCAAAACTTTATATGTATATGTATAAAAAGCCGGACATACTTCGCACGATGGGTGGGATTTTCTTGACGAGTGTATTGAATTTTAAAGAAACGATAAATAATTTCTTCAATAAAACGATTCTGAACGAGGGAAGTTAATAATATAAAAAATAAATGAGAAAAAAATGTTAAAAAAATGTCCAAAACTTTTTTTCACTTTTTCGAAATTTTCTTACGCCAAAATCTTTCATATATGATTTTCTCTCTATGTTTAAATTTTCATATAGTTCAGATCAAAAAATGATGGTTTCCGAGTCGTTTTGGGTAGTTTTTTCCAAAAAAAAAAAATTGGAGAATTAAGAAATTCAAATAATGACCTCTCTAAAGTACAATCTTGAGGCAATTCCGGTTTCAAAAAGTTACTGATCGAAACTTTTGGACAAGTTAACTCTAGTTTCGAAGATTTTTAGGGTAACTAGACGTAATGTGTGAGTGAGATTATATTAATTTTTCAAGAATACAAAATTGTATAAGATAAATTCTTAAAAAAAAAAAAAAAATTCCAAAATTCTATATTTATTCCAAAAGTGGTTATATTTTTTAAACATTTTTGGCCGTCTGTATTTCATATATGTAATAATATGTATATCGCTAATGTTGATAATGAGTTAAAATTTGGTAATTTATTGTACGTTATAGTGACAATATCTTGTGATACGCTTATATGTTTTCCGACGAGCACAGGAAAGTTCATAAAAGTTTCTTAGTATAGTGATCCAGTTACCTGGTGTGCCTTTTATTAGTGGCGTAGTCAGAAGGGGGTTTTGGGTGTTCAAACCCCTCCTATTGATTTAATTTATTAATATTACAGTATTGTTCCTACTTAAAAAAACTTTAAAATAGCTCAACGCCAGCAGAGTAGATCTTAAATACATAATTTAAATAACAAACCATAATATAAACGATTAAAATTTTTATATTCGGCTAAACGGATAGATTGACATGATTAAATAATTATTTTTCTTGAATTATTTTATGTCATAGTTAATAGTTTAAGAGAACTTGTGATTGGATTGATGAGGTTGTTTTATCAGAAGCTTACCAATATATGTATGTGCTATAAAATTATCGGAATTTTGTATTGGACTTAAATATCGGGAAAAACGTTGAGTATGTGTTTAATATTAATTAAACTTCTTCATACATAGAATATAGATCTGGTTTCGAATTAGAGCTAGTCAAACCGCTTAAGATATATCAAATTCTAATAAAAACTCAAGATTAAATGCAGAAAGTGAATTAAAAATTATTTTAAATATTATATAATCTTAATGCGGGGCCTTAAATATTTAAATTTCTTTTTCTTTTACAGCTAATAAGTAAAACTGCCTAACGTTTATTAAAGAATTTCTTTATTCATTACATTTATAGATCATTTTTCATATTAATTAAATAAATGATTTTTGTCTTACAGATTTATACTTGAAAATTTGAGCTTAATTTTACTACTATAGACTATCCAATAATATACTAAAGTAATAAAAAATTACTCGGCTAGTTGAAATGTGCCATGGTGATTTTGATTGTAGTGCGTTGTAGACTTGTAGCAAATGTGAGTGAAATTAAAATGAGGCCAAAAAAATTTGCAGAAAATTAAGATTTTCTAAAAAATTCTTTTAACGCACTTCAACCAACAAATTTTCGACCTATTTTTAAAATTTCTATAGAATTTACCAACACTTTCAGTAACAACTGCTACTAATGAACCATCTTTTACGACATTAAAAAGACTGAAAAAATATTTTCAAAATAACCAAAACAGGCAAAACATAAATATGTTTAGGTTTTTTATTTTTCAGTTAGTTAACTAAGTTAATTGAGATTTAATGTATGTGCTACTTCAGTAAAAAAATGACATATTAAATTATTATCTCACATTAAATTTACTTTTAAAATAAAATCTGATTATTAAATCAAATTCGCATTGAAACTCACATACCTACATCATGTACAAGAATATGTTTTATCAACATCCGAATTAATCATAATTCATAAATGTACATTTAATCGTAGCCAGAAATTTTTAATAACCCAAAACACCTGCATTTTTATTTAACACCCATTACCCAAATAAATAACTTAGGTCCAAAGCCCTAGTATATAGTATTATTGTATACACCTCAACTCTCCCCCCAGCATGGCTATGCCACTGAGTAAGTTGATTATGAAAACTTGTAAGCCCCTTCCATGAGAAAATCCTGGCTACGCCACTGGCTTTTATAAATGTAAAATTTAGGTGGCCCAGTCACCGGGTGTACCTGTTATAATTATAAAATATTGGTGTCCCCGTATACCTTTCAAAAAAAAAGGTAAATTGTAGCCCGATTCCCGGACGCCCGTAAAATTAAAGGCCAACTCGATCGGTCGCTAAGATAATATTTTATGTAGCTCAAAAATGACGATATTGGAATAGAGATAATTATTATTTATTAGTACCATTTTTGAAAAAAGAAAAATTTATTTTGAATTTTTAGATCAATATGCTAGAAATAAATATATTAAAAAAAAAAAAAAATGTATTGCTATTGTAAAAATGTTTTCTTTATTAAATTTTAATGTGATCAAAAGTTAAGGTAGTGAAAATGCTCGGTTTCGAGACTGACATTGCACTCCCACGCGAGCGACGCATTTAAACTTTTCAATTTCAATCGTCAGAAATACGGTGAAATAATATAATTGCGTTGCAATTCAAAAGCGTAATATTATTACGTGCTTTGAATTATCCGAATGGTTACGCGCTATTCAATAGAAAAAATATGTATATAACGCTTGTAAACGCTTTCATGTAATAATTATTATATTTGATCCAAACGCCGCGTCTGGCGGATATCTGCCGACGGCCGAGTTCAAACAATGGAAACTAAATGTCAAAACGAATGTACGCAATTTGATATTTTCGAAGAAAACACGACGCGTCAGTCTCGTTTTTCATTGACTTTGGCATTGTACGCTAATCAGATATTTCGGGAAATTACTCTACAGCCGATCACAGACTTCAAAGAGCTTATTTACGGTTTCGCACAACTTGCAGCGTTATCGGTAATTCGATAATACACTGTAATGGAATGATTCCGAGCGGAGACGACACGATAAAGTTCTATTTAACTCCAAAAACCGATAAAACAATATATAATAGTAGGTACGTCGTAGCAGAGGCACTAAATCCGGAATACCCCACAGCGGTTTATTTGTATTGAAGTTTATTTTCTACTCACTCGTGAATTTCGATCAAACTTCAAAGGGCTTTGAGGGAGGGAGGGAGGAGTTGATTTAAAATGTCAACTGTCTCCCACTCCGCGTGCGAACTTCAAATTACAACAATGGTCATTTCTAAATATAGTTTTGATAATAATACAATATTGTTAAATAAACAAGTGTCTCATGTACCGTATAAAAACGGGTGAAATGAAACGATTTTGACTTTCTTTTTGTTATTTTAAGTCAAATAAAAATTTCAAAGGTCTACAAAAAATACTTGAAGTATCACGTGAAGTACAAAAACCATTTAAGAACTTGAAATTATATTTTTACCTAAAAATTATCTAATAAAATAAAAATAAAACCTCTTGTTTCAAGTTTTCTGTAATTTTGGATGTCAGGGAACAACCATTAAAATGAATGTCAAGTTTCAGTTGAAACGCTTTTATGGTGGCATGAAACTCTGCATATTTTTTTTTTGTTATTATTTATTTAAAACCATCATAAATTACATAAAATACAAAAAAAAAATTTATTTTTCTTTTCATTTTATTACTGATTAGGTTGAAAACTTAAAGAAAATGTGGGTCAAAGTAGATTTAACAGCCTATAGGGTTGGAGCTTTTGCATGTAGGTATGCAGGCATATTACATTAAAAGTAGATGAAAAAATAGACCACTTTGCTCTAAGAACAAAAGGCTTAAAGATTTTTTAGTAGAATTAAAATAAATAGTAAATAAAAAAAATTGAAATCAATTTGTAAAGGTGTACTATTATGAATAGTTTTAATGGTGTAATATTTCACTGACACTAAAATTTTGTAGAAGAATCGGGTCATTTGTTTTATTAATTATAAATATTGTAATATAGGAGTACCCTATTTCGAATACCCTTGGAGCCGGGCCAGGTTAAGATAAAACGTTATTTCTTTTATACAACGTTACAAACGTCATTTCTTGTATAATTATAACGTTTTCAAGTCCAGGAAAAAGATTTAAATTTCGAATGAAAACTATCAACATAGGATACTGAATTTTAGACAAAATTTAATTTAAAATTATTAAAAGTATATTGAATTAATGTAATAATTACAGAGTGAAAAAGAACAAACTAAAACATAGATATTCTTAATTAGTTCATCACATAAGAACATATATTTTTTTCTTTTAGTTTCTGAAAGAAGTGAAAAAGCTAGTGTTTTTACAATAATGTTTATATTTTTTCTGTATACACTTTTTCTTATAGATCTACTTGTCAAAAAGACTTGATCAGCAAATTTGGACACCAAAGTGGCCTCTTGTTGGTACAATAAAAAGGTCATTTTTTTGAAATTCTCAATTCTTCATTTCCTTCTTTTTTTGTGGAGGGGGGCAGAGGGAAACTACCCAAAATTTGATAAAAAAAAATATGGAAAACAAAATTTATTTTAAAAATTTTTGGGTAAGAAAATTTTGGACATTTTTTTAACACTTTTTTTCATTAATTTTTTTTCCTTTTCTATTTTTATTTAGTAAAAAAAAGTTAAGTAAAGTAAAATAAAGTATAGACAATAAGCCGGACATAATTAGCACTATGAACACTCTTCTCCTTTCGAGTCGGATACTCTTAGTAGTTGTGTTGAAAATGATGATTATTATTTTTTTTGTATTATTATAAATTCCTACGATCAGAATCGTCTTATCGAAGAAATTATTTATCGTTTCTTTAAAATCCTACACACACCCAGGCTCGGACTGGCCCGGACCGCTGGTCAGCGATTGCTGACGGGGCCCTCAACTAGTCGGGGCCCTTGTATTATTTTTTTGTTCTAAATCTTATAATAATTAACAAAATGAAAAAGAAAATGGGATCAAAAAATATTAACTATTTTTCAATAATTGTAAATACTAAATAATATCACTCTATAGTTGGTAACAAATTACCATGTAGTAATGTAGACAATGTAGTATGTACCTAGGTTTATATTGTATAATTATTACATTTTTAAATTTTGTTAAAA
>JAIPRM010006688.1:0-18282 GCA_025469315.1 Stegophylla sp. TES_Ste_2020 | reverse complement strand
TTGTTAAAACGGCATTGAATGTTCTTTCTGATGTCGCCGTAGACACTGATAGTCTGCATAATATATTATGTTAAATATTAGGAAATAAATATTTTATTTTTACTTAGTATGAAAGTGTCTAAAATATATTTCAGTTGCTGCTTATTTTTCCCGTGGTATGAAATAATAATATCAATTTATATAAATTCGTTCACGGAGAAGATTTAATTTTTACTACTTAAGTTACATTTAATTCATTTTCTTACCCACAAAAAAAAAATTAAATATATTTTCCGATAAAAAAAATTGCTTATTTTTTGGACAAGTATGTCCAAGTAGTAGTATTTCTATGGGAAGGGTTCAAACCCCATGAACCCTCCCCTTGAGTACGCCCATGTTCCAGAGCTCTTACAATTCTTCATTTCAAATGCTGAAATTCATATACAAGATTATTTAAATATGGCCTATATATCTACACATGCTTTTATAATAATTTTGCTTATTAATTATTTCGATTGATGTATTTTAAAACATTTAGAACATAAAAATACTCAATATGAATCATTTTGTTTTCGCTGAAGTATATTAATTAAATTAAATTGCTTATACATTTTCAAATCATTTCTCCCTGAGAGGCTGAGAATAGGTCAAAACTGTATTAAATGCGTATATCAATCATTTTTACATTTTAGATAACGTTCCCGAAACACATCATTTTATTTATAATAATTATAACATTCTTATTACTTCGATTGGGACAGAAAATTATATATAAACATTATAAACCGTATATACTGTATTACTGTGAATACTGTATAATAAACATATTTAAATTTAATGCCATACAAATTCAACAGATATCATCACAATTTTTCTTTTCTTTTCTTAACTGATATATTTTATGAAATCTTTTTCCTTTCTCAAACTCTTCAAGAGATGTGCAAATACAGTTCGTGACACTGTACATTCATAGGGACAATATGTAGTACTTTAACAAGAATCACAATAACAGTAATGGAAAGGTTTAAACTGGGGGGAGGGTCACTCGATGTTAACAATAATAGAAATAATGTACTCGGTGAAATATAAACATCGGCAAAGTGTACGCAAATTTGCTTTTACTGATTTTGTGTCTACTCATTCATACGCAGATACAGGATTTAATTTTGGGTAGCTGGGGGGGGGAGGTAAGAGTTTCAGAAAGAACCAAATTTACGTTATAATTTTACATTGTTTTACCCGTATAATTTGAATGGATATCTTATGTTCAAGAGTTAAAAAAAATACATATAATTATCTACTTAAATGTTTATAATTATTAATTACTTCTTAGGTACCTATATATATTTATACATATTATACTGAGTACATCTCTCGTTAACAAGAAAACGATTCTATTTGTATTCATTTATGGTGTCACATAAATACATAGTAAATAATGAACTAATATTCAAATGTAAGGTAGCTTTACACAATTAAAAACAATAATTTTTTTTATCTATAAACATAATTAATATTTGACAAAAATATTATTTTTTATTAGAAATTTTAGTTTTTATTTTACAACAAAATGTTAATATTATCTCCACTGATAAATATGTTAACAATAAGATAAAAAAATATCTAAATAATTATTATATAGTTAAATCTAATACTGCATAAAATTAAAAGAAATGTTATTTTAAGTGTTAATGACAAAATTTAGATAGTCATTCTGATTCCAAATTTTTTTTATTCGTAATTTCAATATTACGATTCGAACGTTTTGTATCAAGGGAAGATAAAATTAGAAAATATCAATACATTTTTCAAAATTAAATGAATTACGAATAATTTTATCTAAAAAAATTGAAATCAATTGTTATGTAGTAATAATGCAGAACACACACATACACGTTTAATGTTTATTTTTGCCAAACAACTGTATTAAAACAAAAATAGGGAGGTGAGTGGGTGTCAAGTGAGCACCGAGAAGGTACTACATTGGTGGTTCATATTTATATACTATTATAACATTTTTGATTATATAATAATTAAAATATATCAACTGAATCCCATGTGTTGAAGTAAATATTAATTATTACTGACACAGATAATGCCACATTATAATCAAAACCATCAATTCAGGGGACTCTGTTCCGGTATTTATTAAGGGACAATCAATTAGACAGCCAAATAAACAAAATGCCATTAATAATCACAACGCAATGTTTAGCCTACTTCCGTTACGTGAGTGCGGGTCGCGGTACGCATCAATAATCTCGCAGTGAAATTGTTCATTTATAAACTATATTAATAAATTCTATATGTGCATCAATGACTTTTTCCAGTTCAGTTCCATCATTACAGTCAGAAAAATGACTCGTTTAAAATTTTGAAAACTAATTAAAAAACTTGACAACGTTATCTGGGTTATGCACATTTGACATTTTTCCAAATCATTTTTTTTTTTTTTTTTTTGGTACACTTTTGAACATTCAATTAAATTTATTTTTAAATTCTACAATTTATTTTGAAGCGATTAGAAATTGATCATGTAATACACGAAGAAGACTTAATTGAATATTCAAATCTGAGTTTATGATTTTTGATTTCGGTCTATGCAATTGGACGTGTGGCAGGACTCGATAACACGTTAAGGTTCTAAAAAACAGAGAAATAATAGCCTTTTAGTACAATTATATTTCGGTTCCATTTGAATCGAATTCATCGATTCTGGATTTGGACCAACAATTTCTCCGACAAGAGTTGGAGAGTTTGATTTTTGCAAAAGAGACGTACGGACTGTCATCGATTATATTAATCTCAGTTTTAATGATAGGTCTGATTACTGAAATTATGAGTTTTAATATACACGTTTCCCATGTAAATGTTAACCCATAATGCAATATATTTTACCCCATAACTGAAGAATTTAAAATAGTAAAATTTAAATCAAAAAGCTGTTATCCACTGTTTGTTTTATTTGGTTTGATTTTTAACCTTAAAAAATTTCTCAGGAGCTGTACTTCTTTATTAACGTGAAAATTTTTTTCTATTGACGCATTATATACGAATTTTCAAAAGAGCGAAATTTTCATGCAATTATAATATAAAATTGGTGCCTCAAATAAAGTATAATTATTAAATATTATACAGTATGTAAATTAATTGGAAAGTCAATAGTTATTACTCCTAATATAATGCAGATATTGAAGTTCCGTTATTTTTAACATAATATGTGACTTATATCCCATCTTTCACCATGGTTAAAAAAATTTCAAAATTCAAAACTGCTAAAAAAAATTTGAAAAATTTGAAAAATAGCCATTTAGTAGAATTACTTATAAGTTACTCAGAGAAAAAAATTTGAAATCGGTTGAATTTTGAATGAATGAGAACATTTTATATTCAAAAAACACAGTAAATTGTAAAATTGTATGATTTTTAAACTTTTAAATAAATAACTAATATAATATTAGGTAATAAAGTGCATACAAATTATTAATATTTTTTGTGATATTTTTGTTTATTTTTATAAATGTTCAAAATGCCCCCCATTGACTGCTATACATAACTCAATGTTATACAACCATGATCTTTGTAATGAAATTAATGTATCTCTGGGAATATCTCTCACATTTTTTATTATACCTTCACAAAATTCTTGAACGAATGTAGATAGATAGACAACATTTTTGAGGTAGCCCCATTGAAAAAAGTCCATTGGGGTCAAGTCTGGGGATCGAGATGGTCAATTTATTAGACCCCCTCTGCCAATTCATTTGTCCGGGGAAATGGTTGTTTAACCAATTTCTAGCTATATGAGCATAATGTGCCGGAGCTCCATTTTGCATGAAGTATGGTAATTCTAATTCTGCACATATTTAAACGTTTTCTCAGATAAGACAAGGTTTAATTTAGACTGAAATGAAGTTAAAATGTAATAAAAATTAATATGGACATAAATAACTCCTTAAATTGAAGATGTTTAACAGTAATTAACACAATTACTAAAAAAATCAAAAACTGATTTTACAATTTGCTGTGTTTTTTGAAAAATAAAATGCTCTTATTCATTCAAAATTCAACCGATTTCAGTATTGTTTTTTTCCCCGAGTAACTTATAAGTAATTCTACAAAGTGGCTATTTTCGAAATTTTTCAAAATTTTTTTTTTGAACACTCAAAAATTTTTTTTGGCGGTTTTGAATTTTAGATTTTTTTTAACCATGGTAAAAGATGAGCTATAAGTCACATATTATTAAAAAAAACGAAACTTCAATATCTGCATTATATTAGGAGTAATAACTACTGACTTTCCAATTAATTTACATACTGTATATTACATATAATAGGTATTACATATTAATTAATACATATTATGAGGGCAATGCAATGGAAATTTTCTTGTCTGAATAAAAAATAAATAAAATTCACTCCAGCACTGCACACTCTCGTAAATGGATAGATATTTTCATCGCGTCAGAAAAAAAAAAAAACGTAAAGTACTAGCATAAACCGTCTACTGAAAAACGAAAAAATATCATTTCTCATTCACATTTGTAACCTTGTTATTCGTGCGTTGTTGTCAGCGACGATAAAGAAAACACTTGCCATCCCGGTTCCCGTTCATTACCCTTTATTCAGAATATGAAATGGACAACTTCGACCACGTCGCGATTCAATCGATCATTTAAAATGTAAATACTTACGTAAAAAAAAAAAATATATATATATATATATATAATAAATTGGGATTTTAACGCAAAATATCAAAAATATTAAAACCTAATTATTTGTAAAAAATACCCAATAAAAGTATTTATAGAGCAAAAAAAATAAAGTGGAGAATATTGTCTATTTTAAGTGATATACAATTTTATTGTACATAGGTAGGTACAAATAGAGTTATCCCAAAATCATATACAAAAAGATTTTATTTTTAAATCTAAATCTCATTAAAAACAAATGTCTCAGGTAATTCAGAAACTAATTATTATTATTATTATTATTATTGTTAACTTAAATTATTACACTGATGGTCGTAGCAATATTCAGTTCATTTAGGAGACTGACAGAATGCAGTCAACCTTAAAATTAAGGAAAACTTATTATTTCTCAGTACACCCTAGTGTTTTACCGAACGTGATGGTCATCAACCCCTTACATGCTGCATGGTATTGGTAGCTTGTTGTAGTGAAAATTGAAAACTAAAAATATTTTTATTTTGCCAATATTATAATATATTATTCATTCTAATGTACCAACCTATTATAGTAATATTTTATTTATATCTCGAAGTTTTGCGAAAAACAACATTATTGATATTTTGTTTGACCGGATATAAATAATACACAATACATTAGACATTAACACAAATCTGTTTAAGTTCCCATATTATTATTTCAGGAATAAAAATAATTTCTTAAATTTTTCAATTTAAAATTTTTCATCGATTCAACGAACTTTTTTGGATTCTAATAAGAAGATAGTGTTTTTACAGTGATGTTTATTTGTTTTCTTAAATATTTTTATATGTGTATACGTTTCTTCCAGAAACACTTGAACACAAGTTTCAACCAGTAACATTTTGAATCAGAATTTACCTCATAAAGGTTCTCTTAGGAGGTAATTTTTCGAAATTCTCAATAGTTTTTCCAAAATTTGAGAAAAGTTATCTAAAATTTGGCAATAATAGAAAACAGTATGAAAAATATTTTGGAGGAAAAACATTTCTATAATTTCAAAAAAAAGTTTCTTTTTTCTTTTTGTTAAATTATTTTTCCTTTTCTCATTAAAATTAATAGTGGAATATAAAACTAGCTAAGTAAAAATGTATTTTTCTTTGTGATAATAATAAACTTTATAATTTTTAAGTTAAATTGTCTTAAATCAATTGAAACTTCTATTAGAAAGGTTTCATTAAAGAAATGGTTTATCGTTTCTTTAAACTTTACCACGCCCACCAAGTCCACCCGGGGAATGAAGAACACCCATGGAACAAAGTATGTCCGGCTTTTTTTATAATTCGGAATATAATTTTGCTAAAAAAGTAGCTTTACTATCAATCAACAATTCACAAATGTAAATACAGAATTAAATATTTAAAAAACTCTTGTAAATAATAATGGATTGCAATTATTTTATTTGGGATATAATACAATACAATTTTACATGGGATAAAAAATATAAATATTATATGAAAAAAATTAAACAACGAAAACTGTAATTCATGTAAAAATATTTTCAAAATATGTTTTATTAAATTTCTCCGTTTAACCTCTTAACCTTAAGTTGGTTTTTAATTATTTTAAAATGTAAAAGCTGACCTAATTTTTTTCTGTTTTCTATTTTTAGAATACGAAAACGTGAAAGTTCTACGTCATTCATTCAACCGTCAGACTCGTTTGCCATATTACATCCACGTAAGACATTATTAAGACGGTAACCGTTTCAAATAATATAAGACTTTTGAGATCAGTATCTTTTCTCTGAGTCCCGAATGATTATTCAACCGTGGGCTTTCAAACGACGTTTGCCTCGGGCGGCCGTAAGTCCAAATCTAGTCTCTCGCCCCTGTGTGTGTGTGTTTTTCGATTCTACGTCTTACTGCCAATGGCACGGGGATTTTATTATTATTATTTTCAATTTATTTTGAACACAGATTGCAGATTGTCCTCATAGACAACGGGATAAAGTTTTATTGACCATCGATGACCGGCCCGAGCGAATATTTCATTTATATTGTGTATACGTTTATACTTATTGCGTATATTATGTACAAAATGTATGTACGGTCGGGTGTTTGAGCAATAGACAAGAAATGTAAGTACAATTTGATCGATTCGAGGTTAATAGTAAATACGAATAACTTTTCATTTGTTTGCGATCAAATAAACCCATTTTCAGACGACCGAACTTCTATTCAAACACTTTTGTCGCTGCGGCCGATGAGAGATTTGACAGCGGTTTTGAATAATAATAATAATTAAAATGGAAAACTCTGCGATATTTTACAAATTGTGATTCTTTGATATGAATTATTATTATTTAGTAAAGTCGAACATTTTCGTTTGGATATTTCAGAAAAAGTTCATAGCAATTATTCTTCAGTATGTTCATATACTGTTTTGTAATAGTTTAACATTTTATAACACCCGTTGGGGTTAAAATACATAAATGCTTTACTGTATTAAAATTATTGTATAATAATGATAATAATAAACTAAGTTAATACTCTTAAATTTATTAAAAAAAAAAAATAAAAAATTCATCTATCTTTACTTTTTTTACAATAAATTCTAACGAAAAACTAACCTAACCTCAAATGAATATTAAATAAAGCGACCACATAGACTGAATATATAGATAAGTTTGAAAAATATTTAAGAGCACACGAATAACCGAGTTCGGATGAGAGGGTACCGCCGATTGAAATCCCAATTATTTTTGGTAGAAAAATTAATTAAAAAAATAGGAAGACACATTTAGTGCAAATAAACGATGTCCTCTGAATTACAGTACTGAGTAATAGATGACGTGTGAATTTCACGACTAATAATTTATAATTAATAACTGCAGTATACCACCAAAAACTACTGACATACCTACCGTACAATAATCCCGAAAGCAAAAAAGTAAAGTAAAGTATAACGATAAATCATTTCTTCAATAAGACGATTCTGAACGAAAGAAGTTAATAATATAAAGAATAATAATAACTCACCAAGAGTATCTGACCCAAAGAGCGAAGGATATCCGTGGTGCGAAGTATGTCCGGCTTTCTTGTCTTTACTTTACTTTTTCTTTGTCTAATTAAAAAAGGAAGGAAAAAAATGTAAAGTAAAATGAAGTAAAGTAAATTAAAGCTAAGCAAATCAAAGCAATGTAAAGTAAATTAAAGTTTTTTTTAAAAAGAAAAAAAACGATTTGAGAAATTCAAAGAATGACCTGTTTATAGTACCAACTAGAGGCAAATTCGTTTTTAAAAAGTTTCTGATCGAGACTTTCGAAAAAGTAGATCCTTACAAAAAATTGTATACAGAAAAAAAAGAAGAAAAAAAAATAAACATCATTGTAAAAACACTCCATTCAGAATCTAAAAAAAAACCGGCATCAATTAATTAATACAGGTTAACATAGATCTATACTTTTCTTACAGTCAATATATATATAATAATTTGTAATTCTATTATCTATTATGTAGTACAATAAAATACTTGTCAGTTATACTTCAGAGTTTTTAACTTAAATTTGTGTTATACATTATGTGTACCTCTTAAATTGGTAATATATATATATATACATATATATATATAACTATATATCTTATTTATTGAAGTAAAAGTAAATGAATAGCTTAGGTAGTTAATTTAAAAATATATGTATAGGGCATACTATGCCTTATATTATAAAGGGTGTCCCAAGTCCCAATACAAATTGACAAATGCAATAACTTTTGTTCTATTAATACATTTTTTACTTTTTACTTTTTTTTTTACTCTCATATATTATATATATTTAAGACCCAAATTTTCGAATTTAAAATTCTATACTACAGTTTTAGAAATAGCCATTTTGTATACCTGATTTTTTAAAAAAATATTAGTGCTTAAATCCCTAATAAATGTTAATCAGTTAATTTTCTTCGATTTTTATAAGTTTGCTAACAATTTTGTAATGTTGTAAAACCCGTTATAATATTGATGAATTAATATATCAATATGTGATATGGCGTATTTAACAATATTATTAGTTATTTAAAAAATTCATAGAAAATTAAGGAATTAACCTTTATTAAAGATTTAAGCACAAATATTTTTCAAAAATCAAGTTTAAACAACGGACATTTACAATTCTAATTAGGTGAATGTAAGCTTTAAAGCTGTGATTGTTAAGCACTAAATCACTGAATCATTGAATAATCGCAAGATTAAAATGCATTATATAATTAAAATTATAAAACGAAATTTGATTTATGGAACGTATTTTTCCTTGTGCCAGAATCATAATATAGTTGTTTTCAAACATCGGAATGATATTTTTCGTGGCGCATCATAACCTAAATTTAGACGCGTAAAATGTTATGGGGATGTGATGATAGTGTTTCCGGTTAAACGTCACGCAAACGTCAATAAATCATCACGTGTTATTGTTATGGCAGTCCTGTGTAAACATCGCGAACGCAAGACGTGTAAACTCTGCGGAGTTTTATACGAATTTTTCGCGTGAAAGGGATACATTTGATATTTTTATTTATTTTTCGCCTCCTAATGGTTACTATTGAAATCGCGCTTTTGTGCCAAAAATTAGTACACAATCGCGATCCGGTATTACACTGATTCGAAACTGATTTGACATCGGTCGATCGACACGTCATTCACCTCCGGTTCTCGTTCAACTGTCGTCTTCTATCTACTTGTCCATCGACAAAAGCCGATCGAAAAAAGTCGGCAAGCATCAAACGATATTATGGCGACGAGAGCGTTGGAGGCCCGTAACCCGAGGGAATGAACTGCAGCATCCGCCGCTGAGATCGAATATTATTTTCAATTACTCTCACAAATGTACCGACTCCAGTCCACGAACAACAGATTTAATGATCATTGACAGTTACCCCGAATTTTCAATAATCTGTTGTACTTATTATTAAATTCTTTTAAAACCCCATAGTATACATTATTATTATTTTATAAACAGTACTGTATAAACATACTTGCTACAATCTCAGATTTTAGACGGCAATACTGTAAGTCAAAAATAATTAAACATGTTAGTCTTTGATTTGATTTTATACTTATATATTCTATAAAATGTAAAAGACATCGTGCTGTTAATACATTTTATTTTTAAATTTCTAGAAAAAATTATAATTCAATAGGTATTACAACATTTAATTGAAAAAGATTTGAATTTTTTTTTTAAATGTATACAAGGCTGAAAGGGTCAAGAATCGATAGACTACTCTACCTAACCTCCAGTAATCTTTTTTCATCACATTGAACAATGATAATATTGCAGCAACATCGGAACCCTAATAATAATATTAATTACTAAGTATAATTTTAAACAAAATGTAAAGAATGTGAGAGTAAGGCTTCTTTTCGTCAGGAAACCGTAAAAATGATGGCCCAATGATGAAAACAGTTTCTTAAATAATATCGTGAGATGGCTCAGCACTATTATTCAATTCAGCGTCAAGCAAATGATCGCTGCTAAAAGCAGCTGTTTTCTGAAAAAAAAAAATGGAATTATACATCCGTTATTAACAGGACGTTACCGCGTCCTGTTAATATGGGCCACTTGAGAATTTATTATACTTTCATCTTGGACTAGGTAAATTTTCTTAAATTTAGCACTCATTGTGCGAGAGATTTAATTTCATCGAGATGATACCGACATAGTATTTATTCTTTTTTCTCCAGGCGGACGTCTTAATTGAATAACGGAGATGGCTTCTCGACGGACAATATTCACTGGTTTCGCATTAGACCCCTTAAAGGTCGACAACCAGCAGCTCAGAAAGCTTTTTGCTGTGCTAGGCTTTTTAGTTCTTATTAAAACATCTGTCTTTTTTTTTATGAACATTTAAACTGAAAAATTCAAAGTAAAATGTGTCATTCTTGGCAATGCGGAAAAAGTAACACAATGCCATTTTTATTTTATTTTATTTTATTATTATTATTATTTTTTTTAAACAGAGGTAAGTTGTTAGGATTAAATGGTAATTCAAATCGTAGAAAATATGTGAAAATATTAACTTTTTTCGTTAATATCCAGCCTGTGATAATGAACAAAATATTATTTTGACTGAAAATAACAAAAAAAATCTAATGATCGTGAAATTTAATCAATAATTAATTTTTTGTATAAAAAAATATTTTCATGTAGATATTTAACTTATGTATATATATATTTAAGATAATGTGGTTTATTTTGATTACAGTTATTTTTTAATAAATATTAAAATTAAGCGAAATGTGTTGTTATATAATGATGTATTTTTGAATGTAAATAACTATTTTAAATATGAATTACCTGTACATAAACTGTCAAAAAGGGTAGGATTTAAATAGGGGTGTACCCAGAAATGTTTAAAGGCCACTACCAATACATACAAACAAAGCCATATTTTACTGTTAAAAACTTATTTCTACAGATTACCATGTTGGATGAAATGTTTCGATCAGATTTTTACTGAATTATTGATATTGTTACCTACCATAAATAATTTATTTTAATTAAATATACTTAACTTAATATTATAATATTATAATTTGTAATATGGTTATTTCATATTAGTTTGAATAAACATAAAATTACTATTTAGTCGCTAGTAAAATTACTATTAAGACATAACGAAGTAGTTAAAGTTAATTTTATTAATGACTTTAATTAGATAAACTTAAGATAGCTGCTGTACCTGTCAATCTAAAGAGCTCAACTACTCTAAACTGAATATAAATTATTCATTATTGTGAAATTATTGCATTTAAGTAAAAGCTAGAACTAAAACGCTTATGATTAAAATTTCTAAAGAAGAGTATTTCATTGAAGTATCTCATTCCTTTTTTTGTTTAAAAAAAATGTGTTACTAAATTTTTTCAACTTCATTATTAGTAAAATATTTTTGGGTTTTTAAAATGTATCATAACAGGTGTTAAAGCTATGATGGAATTTAACATAAACGTGATGATTTAATTTACGAATAGTGCGATTTTCTCATTTCAAATTTAATAATGCAAATGTGACATCCTTTTATTTAAAATCATCAACATCATAATTTTTATAACAATATAATTTTACGTTTTCTACAACTATTCATTAATCTTCAAATACATCAATTTTTTAACATTACTATTATTAAACTTTCCAAGTGATACACTTTCGAAAACACATTAATTTGTGGAAACTTTTTTTTAACTGTTAATTGTATTTGTAATGTTATTATACCTACGTATTGTATATCGCATAGATCTAGGTTTACAATTTCCATTTTAAAGTGAATTAACATTTAGTTTAATACATATACTCGTATTAAATTGAATTTTTAATCATATATACGCCATTACATACGTAATGAAATAGTACGACAAATAAATTTATTGTGAAATACTCATTTATAGGGTCCGGATGTCGGTGACCCTTTTTTCTAGAACCGTCTTTAATTGAAATTTCCTTTATTAAATTACGTTTCACTATCACATGAATCTAAATCACCGATTTCAATTTTTAATTTTTCACTTTTAAGTTTTAGGACATTTTTCAACATTTTAAGTTATAATTGTATCGTAAGTAATTATATTGTATCCGTTGTACCTGTTAATTTATTTACTAACACATAATTATGATATTTTATTTGGTTACCTGCAAAATAGCAATTATTTGTTTTATAATTATTGTTATTTTATTATCACTCGTTTTATTGTCATTACAACCATGTATCGAGCATAGTAGATTTAAATTTAAATTTACTTTATTCAATTTTGTACGTTTCAAACTAATAATACATGCCAAATTCGAATAGGAAGATTTAATAAATTATAAATGGAATTATAGTTTAACATACTTTTAAGTAAATAAAATATTGTTTTTTAGCATGTTTGGGAATTACAAAGTTGTTTTGTACGTTTTATAATAGTTCTCTACTATAAGTAAGAAACAAATTAACTGTTATTATTTTAATATGAATATTTATGTAGACTTTAATTTCAAATACGACTATAACGCTGAAATGTGTTATAACGTGTTTTGGATTTATTATCTTTTAAACGGTAAAATATATTTCTCCGGAGCTTTATAGGGTTTTCGCCAATTAATTTTCAAAAGTTTTCCCCTTAAATCTACAAAGTTGTTTTATATACATCAACACATCGTTGCACTTATAGGCTTAAGTCACAACTTAATACATTATTACTATGGTGTGTAACATGTTGAGAACTTTCGATTTTTCCAATGATTCTGAAACCAAGGTCTGAATATATTCGTTGATGATTTGTATGTGTAATATGAATTCAGATATTTTTTTTTACGATACACTCACATTTATTTAATATTTTACTTTCTGTAGGTACGTCTGCCTTTTTTACGTTATTATTGAATTAAATTTAAAATTTAATCATTTTTTAATATTATTATAAAAGTAAGTTTATTGATTTAAAAATTGCTAAAATGATTTGGGTAATATTAAAAATTGTAGATCTATTTTTTTTTTTTATTTCTGACTTATGACTTGACTTGTGTTCTTGGCTTTAGCCCGGATTATACCCAGTATGATTTTACACAAAGCATATCATGAAATATTATTATAATTAATGTTATAAAACTCCATTATGTATTACAGTTCATTATGTTGAAGATCTTTTTTTTTTAACATTTCTTACAATCTTTTTTTAAATTAAAATACACGAGAATAATATACTAATCTTAAAAATGAATTTTATTTTTACTTCTTCAGCCTTTCGATTTTTTCAAGGCATTACAGACTCAAGTTTGCTAAAATTTTTACATTTACAATATTTACGTCGACTATTTAGATTATTTTAAAATTTTATTAAATTCTTTACATTATAAAAAACTTGTTTTTCTACGTTTATTGATTGCAATTAAAATGAATAAATAAATAATAATAGTTATTAATATTTTTATTATACTTATGTGAGAATGCTTTTATGTTCTTAATCAATGATTATTTTGACATAGTTGAATTTTCGGGGGTTGACATTTCTATACGTTTTTTGGGTCATTAATACTTTAGTTCTAACTATTATTTGTTTACGAATAATTTAAAATAACCTTGATAAGTCGAATTTCTTAAGAAAAACCTGTATGTATTTTGTTTATTTAACAAATACGTTCGTTGTTATTTTCTTGCTAGCATCATATTATTATTAAATGTGAAGAGCTAGAGTGCTAGTCATTAAAAATGTATTACATCAAGTTTACGAATCATTGGTCTTTGTTGTATAAAAATTACTTTTATTTTTTTTTTTTATTATCAACGCAATTGAGTGCAATAAAGTTCTTTGTGTCTAAAATTTATAATCTTTTTTCATTAATTTTCGTGTAAAAAAAGAGAATACATCGAAACACACTTCATAGAATGAATTATTACCTGTTACGAGGATAACATTCTGAGTAAAGTTAATTTACATTATATTATGTATACAATATGACGACTAATGGACGAAATTGATCAAAATGCGTAACGCGGAGACATCAGAACGTAAAAGTTCATAAATAAATTAGAAATATTCCGAAAAACGATTTAGTGTAATTATTTAAGAAGGACAACCGAAAGACACTTTAATGATATAATAATTAATATAATATTATTGATCGCAGATAAAAGTATAAAATATTTTGAAAATATTTTACTTAAATAATTAGTACGATGGAAACTACTGCAATCGATGTACCGTATTATTATTTTTCGTATAAAACAACGGCAAGTTTATTGAATATATTTATGGTAATCGGTTATTATTATACTTTAGAGTTTTCGAGTTGAATAAAATTAACCTCGACGGCGCGGTGGTGAAAAAAATTGTTGGGAAAACGCGACGCGTAGTATTAATGGTATCAGAGACCGGAATTGTTTATGTTTGTATGTTCATGCTGAGTGCATCATATGCATTATAATGTGGAATTGAAATGTTGGCGTTTCTAATAGAAATTATTATTCCATAGATCAAATTTATTTTGCACACAAATGCATATTCGAAGGGATCAGGCGTATTTCGTCGCGTTAGTGTACGTAATTTACACAAAATTTCATACAACCTTGGTAAATAAATAAATTATTTCATCTTTTTATTTCGGAATTTCCAATTACTCGTGAAAAAATGTGATATTGATAAATCATATTGAATATTCGACAATTGAAATTATTAAAAATTAATTTCATCAAGTCGTATTCGAATTTAGTATTCATATATTATTATACTTTCTAAAACGTATATTTTAATATTATTTGACATAAAACTTAAAAACAAAATAGTTTATGCACTATGCACGTATAATTGTCACTTAATATTTTAAACAAAAGTAACTGCTGACCAAATTTAAAATAAATTGTGCTAAGGTATTATCAACTATACCTAGTTGTTATCATTATTAATACATTTTGTAATGCATTTGTACTTTAAATGTATTACGCATATCAATGTGTCTTTTGCAATAATTGTTTTAAAACAATTGTTTTTACATATTTACTATATTTATAATGTATATTTAATTTCGATTTTTAACTATAATAATTATTTTTAGGAGTCCATATGACGTTTGATTATTCATAACTATACGAATGTAAATAAATGCGTGGGCATCTAAAATCAAAATAAAATATTGCCTTATAAGTGCAATATATCATATTATAATTTAAAAAATTTGTTAATTAAAGAAAACAAAATAAATTAAAAATAATCCATTAACAAAAAAATAATTGTGTTGTTTGTTATTTACTTCGAAGAGTCTTCAGGTTTAAACTTCTCCTATCATTCTGCTTATTAAAACGATTAGATATTACGTTTTACGATGTGTACCTAATAACTTAATATTATTCTCATTCTAAAGTCTAAGCTATAAGTTCATCTCACATATACTCACAAATCATCATATTATGGAATTTCAAAATTAATAAAAAAGAGCCTATGATTCTACTCGATATGGGCAAAGAAAATAAGAAATATATATATATATATATATATATTTGCACATGAATGAATAAAAAAATGTTGGTAATATTAAATTAAAACGATAAAACTGGCTAAGAAAGTTTGTAAGTAGTTAGTTAGAAATAAATTCAGCTTCCGAGCGGAGGGAGGGAGACAATGTTTTTAAAAAATAAAGATAATTTATTTGAAAAAAATATGACATGTAAACGGTATAAGTGACTTTTTGAGGGTATACGTAGATATAATGCGCCCACGCACAAGTGGACAATTTAACATAATATACCCTGTGAAAATAAAATGTGTCTGTATAATCATTAGAATAAAATTAACGATAATTCTGAAAAAAAAGTATTAGAAGTTAGACAAATGACTATTTGTGTAAGTTGTATAAGTTGGTGAAGATTATTGAAATATATAATTTATTTTATTCAGCAGACAACGAATTTATAATAGGTATTTAAATTGTTAATCACCTACAAGTAAAACTGGGCAAATTAATTATTTATTTTTTTTTAACCCGTTAAGTTAAATTAATACAAAAATTGTTTGATAAACATGAAATTTAAAGTTATGTTTATTATTTCAACTCATAAATTTTACAAATAAGTTGATAAAAGAAAGAAATTTGGCTTGATTAGAGTTCGATTACATTTTATTTATTCATTTTCTTACAGGATCAATACAATATTTGCTAAAGTACAATAGTCAATCAGCTAATTTTATAAAAGTGTATATAATATACACAAAACAAAATATACGAGTATAGCATACAGTATATTACGTAGGCACACCTATATGTATATATAGCTCATATAATATTAATTGACAGAAAAGTTATTTTTACTAATAATTATACCTTTTTTAATTTAACAAAGAACAGAATATAATCTATAAGTCTCAAAATTAAAAATAAATGCATTAAATGTGTGTATTAATATTAATTGGGTAATAATAATTTTTGTATTTATATACAGAATGACGAAATCTAATATAATTATATTCTTTAATATTTTGATGTGCCCAGGTATTTTTTTTTCATGTAAAATTTTTTCTAAATTCATAACGAAACGTTTTTTTATTTTTTACAGATAATTTTTTTTTCGTTAACTGTAAAAACTAAAAATCTAATTTATTATTACAATAAATGGTAAATCAAATATAATATATTGAATATCTTTTATTGTAATCCGTACTAACATAAATTTAATGTAAATGTATAGTAAAAATAAAACTTCCATAAAATCAATAATTTCTAAAAAAAAAAAATGTATATAAAATATGTATAAACGTTAAATCTTTCGGATTTCAAATAAGAAAAAAAAAAAATTAAGCTTCTTATGACTACAAAATGAATTAACTGATTAGTGACATAGGAAAATGGAAAATAATTTAATTCATTAAGTGCGCGTTAATTAAAAAAAGAAAAATAACTCATTATGTAATTTAGTTTGTATTAAATACCTAAACTAATTAACCTGTTAATTCTCAGTCTTGTCTACGAGTATACGTGTTTTGATATTTTTGTACCCAAATAAGACTTTTCTTTTTTTTTTAATTCTTGAAGTAGTTTTTTGACAAATGTCTAACAGAAACGTATTACGTGCATTTAACCTGTGTATAAAAAAGTGGATCGTATTTGTTTTGTGCGTATTTATGGAACACTGATATTAAATAACTGTCTAGTTTTTGATCTATGTCTTATGTTTGAATGGAGGTTATCTATTAATAATATATTAAAGTAACAAACTGAGTACACCGAAACTTTGTAGAATAATTTTTCAATCTATAGTTCTTTTTAAATCGTAATGAAAATATTATGTGATGTAGTAGTAACTACGATTGGGTGCTTTACAGATTAAAAGACACTATTTTTTAATTTTTTGTAATTCTATTAATTTTTTTCGTTTTAATAAGGATGATAAAAAAAAAATGTGTAACATTTTTTTATCCTTAATTTTAAAAGTTAATTATTAACGGTGCGTTATGGTATTAAAATAAATTTAAAAGAAGTGATAATAATACCTATAAAATGAAAATAAAAAAAAAAAATCCCCAAAACTTCATAGCGTACTTACTACCAATAATAATATTCAAGAGATTTTTTTTTCCGTGCCAATACGAATATTGTCACAAAAACCCGCCGCAAGTGCACACCAAAAGCTACTACCCGCGTGTTTTCCAAATTACTGCAACAACAATTATTATTATTACTCGCGTGTACTTACGCGAAATTCGACACGAACGGCGCAACGCGGCGGCGGCGGCGGCGTACACCTTCCTCCACACAGGTTAGTTCGGAAAGTGGAAAAAAAAAAATAAAAACAAAAATAAAATAAAATAAAATGACTTACTCGTCTAGCGGTGTTGGTATCCCGACATTTTCCCGTCCCCCCCCCTCCAATCGCTAATAAACGCCGCGTTTCGCGGATGTGATGATCTATTTTTACACTCGCCTAAACACCGTGTCCGTCGCTGCCGCCGCCGCCGCCGCCGCCGCCGACGACGACGACGACGAGTAGTCCGCGTCCGTTCAGTCTCGCACAGTCGCTTTTCCTCCCGTTACGATCGCATGGTTCCTCGATCGCGCAGACCCTCACACACACACACACACACACACACACATACACTACTCGCACGCACATATACAC
>JAIPRM010006687.1:0-18283 GCA_025469315.1 Stegophylla sp. TES_Ste_2020 | reverse complement strand
ATATCAAAAATCAAAAATTTTATTACATAATAACTAACAAAAACTGAGATATTTCCGAAATTTTCAAAATGCCGTAGTTAACTCAAAATTGATCAAATCTTTTTGAAATTTTTATGAAATTTTCTCGTGACTATTTTTAGTAGTTGGTGAAAATTTCAAGTCCTTTGCTGCATTATTTTAGAAGTTATGTCAAAAAGTAATTTTCAATTTTACGGAAATTGCGGTAATAGCATATTTTGCGGTTTTTTGAAAAAAAATTTCAGTTTTTTTGCATTATTAAAAAAAATATTGAGAAATTTGAAAAATGACCTTTCAAAAGTACCATCTGGGTTCGATTTTGGATCTATAAAGTTATTGATCGAAACTTTTGGACCAGTAGTTCTATATAAAAAAGTGTTCACAGAGGAAGAAAAAAAAAATAAACATCATTGTAAAAACATAAGCTTCTTCACTACGTTTAGAATCTAAAAAATACCTGAAGGCTCTAAAGTAATAATATTGACATTTAAGCACGTGCATTACCGAAAATCAGAAAAAATGCAACTGAAAATAGTTGAATATGTACATTGCACACTTTTTCTTTTAAAATTCGTTTAAAATAAATTTTTATGCTTCCATATTATAATTTATTGCATAATAAAAAGACATATATATTACACATGAATAATTACATGTTTAAATTTTTTCAGAACATATAAATCCGAGTACACAGTACTCCTAGTACTTAATATATAATGACTACATCAATTTTTTCTTCTTCCGTCACGTTTTTCGTTTAAATTGATAATCTATTACCCGTATATGTACCTCATGTTATTATGTTATCCATTATTAATTTCAATCGTTTTTTGAACTGTTGAACGTTAAACTGAATACGAGGATAAAATCATTTGAGGTATATATATATATATATATAAAACTTAATATGTATTAATTAATTATTTTTTCCAATGACGTGTTTTTCTTCATTGTCGAAACACATTCACCGCAGTGGTCGGATCCTTCAAAATTAGTTTAAAATATAATATTATTATATAATGTTTCGTTTATTTTTATTTTTAATTAGATAATTAATTCTTCGTTTTGCAATGTAGATCCGCTTTTCGAGAAAGTACATAAAAATCATGGCATAATGAGTACGATATTCATGTAATGCGTTTATGTAAAATTCTTAGAACACACAGTTATTTTATAACAGCGCGAAAAAGTCGTCTCGTAAAGTTTACATAATGTGAGCAAATAAAAAACTTTTCGCTTACTTTTTATTCCACTCGTATAGCCGTATACAGCAAAATCGCATGTATTATAATTTAATGTTTGTTTTGTTATTGAGATTTTACTGTTTTATCGTTTCAAGTGTACATACTTCAAATCGAACAGTAAATAAACTCGTTTAATACATACACCGAGCGGACGAGTTTCGTACTTTTTCGTTGACGTTCCATAAGCCGTAGAGGTTTATATTATTATTATTATTATTTTAAATTTATGCCACGTATCCAAAATGTTGTTTTATGTATTAAAAAGATTATCATGATTAAGTTCGAGTGTAATGAGGTTGAAGGGGTTGATCCTTCCAATGCCTCTAAGGGGTTGAATTTTAATTTTTTTTCCCGTTCTCTTTAAAACGTTAATTTTACGTGACAAACTTTCAGAACTATTATGATAATGCTTATTGTGAATTTACGAAATAAAGGGTTTTAGAGTTCAGAGTAAATTTTTGAGAAGTATATTAATTTTTATCACGTTGTGATACGTCTTGTTAGAGCCCGACTTAAGGATCAACAAAAAGTATCGTAAATTATCTTATAAGAAGCAGGATACACTTCGCACCACTGATACGGTACTCTAGGTGGGTGTGTACAATTTTAAAGAAACGATAAATCATTTTTTATTAATAAAATGACTTTAAACGAAGCAAGTTAATAATATTGAGAACGATAATAGTTGTCATTTTCAACACACCCACCAAGAGTATCTGACCAGAAGAGCGAAGAATATCTGTGGTGCGAAGTGTACACGGTTTTTTATTGGATAACTTACGATATTTAGGAAGGCACTTTTTTGTCGATTCTAAAATTGGGCTCTAACAAGATGTATCACAACGTATAATATATACGACATTGGGTAAAAATACTTCTCAAAAATTTACTCTGAACTCTAAAAAACCTTTGTTTAGTAAATTCACAATAGGCATTATCATAATAGATCAGCCTTCTTATCTATACTTTACATTACATTATTTAATATAATAAAAAAAAAGAAAACATATTTAATGAGAAAAAAGTGTTAGAAAAATGCCCAAAATTTTTTTTTCACATTATCAAAATTTTCTTGCGCCAAAATGTTTTTCATAATATCATCTATCTATGTTTAAATTTTCATAAAGTTTGGATCAAAAAAAATGATTTCCGAGTCTTTCTTTTTTTTTTTTTTTTAATTTTGAGTTGTTTTTCCCTACAAAAAAATTGAAGAATTCAAAAATTCAAAAATTAAGTTGTCTTAAATAACGAAAACTCTTGGACAAGTATTTCAATACGAAAAGTTGTATACAGAAATAAAAGAAAAAACAATTAATAAACACAATTGTTAAAATACTAGCTTCTTTACCTCGTTCAGTATCTAAAATTATTTAAATGATTTGAAAACACATATTTTTCAGATTTAATTTTTATTAACTATACCTAGTTTTAAATCACTTTTAATGACAAAATAATGTCAAATATTTTATTCCGTCTCGGGATAGACGTGTTCTCAAATTACGTTTAAGTTGTTAACTTACTGAATACTTTAAATAGTTAATTTTTTGAAATCTTTTACAAATTATTTAAAAATAAGGAAAAAGTATCTTAAATATGAATAAAATAGAAGAATTTGACGATTTTAGTTATTTGCTCATAACTACAAAACTACTAGTATTGATATTAGAAACTCAAAATATCAACTCGTTATCATCAACATTATAAAAAAGACTGAAAAAAAAATGTAGTACTATACCTGAAAAATGTATAACTAAAAACTTAATAGAAAATATATGTATTCATAAAGATGAGCTGTTATTTTCATTCCTCATTAGTTGAATGTTCAATCAATTCTTAAATCTGTTAATCTGTTAGATATTTTAATGTTTATTAAAAACAATAAAAAAAAAAATATAATTACAAGCTAAGGCTAATGCAAAGAAAGTCGTTCAGTGGAGTATCTGTGTTTCAGTTTTCATTTTACTCCAATATTTAGACCATATCGCCCTAGGATTTCTCACCGCTTCCCCTCCCCCTATCGCCTATAACATATTCATCGCCTCTCAGAACCTACCTCTTCACCGTCTACTGGGGAGGCTTTATCGCCCCCGTTGAGAACCGCTGATCTAAATAAATAAAATCGTATAGTTTATTCTGTTTATACGGAGTGAACTCATTTTAATGGGCAGGTTTTTTTGGACCACGAAGAGCACGGATACATCTAGTAGGTATTATAATATTTAAAAATAACGAAATAAAATATAAAAATTATGATTCCATAATCGTCAGTGTCGTTTCGAATTCGTGTTAGACCGCGTGTGTGTGTGCCGTCGTGACATTATTTTTATGGGATTCGTTCGGAGACCATTCTCAGAATCATCATCATAATAATAAAATAACGTCATTATAACACATACACATACACCGCTTATTGGTTTAGTGTCCCCGTAAAGGCCGAGTATAAAAGAAACACTAACATTACGACTTCAGTGCTTGCAGGCTAATAAACCGCAAACTTTATTATACGTCCTCGTGCACTTACGCCCAACGTAATGACACTCGATCGGTTTTCGTATATTATTATTATGAAAATACGACCGGCACCCGAACAACCGATAAAATCGTCTGGACGTTGGCGTACGACTTTCGTGTGACTTTTCGATCGGATTTTCCGCGTGCCCCGTCGAAAGGGTTGTGTCCCGCTGTTTGGTGTGTCTATCGAGACGACGAAATAACAATAAAATCGATACAATTATACTGATATTAATAATTATGTTACAAAAATGCCAAAGAAGTCGCCATGGACTATTGTTTTTCGCTTTCTACAGCGCAAGTGAAGCCGGAACAGTCACCTAAATTCCGAGATTTTTGTTCTAGTTTTGGAGTAATGATTGATTTGACTTGATTTATTGAACTGAACTTATTTACTATTCAAATTTGGGTTAGATTTTTTTTTTTTTTGCAAAAATCTATTGAAAATTACCTAACCGATAACCTATACTAAAATTACTGGTTTACAAATTTACAGAAGAACAAAAATTTTAGTTTGATTCTTTTATTTAAAGAAATCCATTGAACTCATTGTACTTTTTACACCCTAAGGCACTTTCCTCATTAGTAACCCCTTTTAAAATTTAAAATTATTCATTGTTGCTAATAATCGATGGACTTATACTCATTTACGATAGTTTTATATTTTTCATATTTAATATGAGTTAATTAAATTATGTGAGAACAACAGGCCGTGGAGTAGCGGATATCTCCACATATGAGAAATTTTTTAATTTTACCTATAGCCTGTATTATATAATAAAACTGAAACTTATCTAGGAAAATATTCGGATTAATCCTTGTCATCCGCCACCTGTTACGCATACCTCAATGCCACATCCGTACTAGATCGTATCGATATAATATTCACTTCGGTTCTCAAAAGACTCAACTTCCTGGTTCTGTCAGTATGGGCTGGATTACAAAATAAATCCATTAAAGAGATTTTCGTTGTATCCCACACTTTAATTCACGAATTTTCAACTATTAATTTTATATTATAATGAATTTTGTTTTTACAATGATGTTTATTTTTATTTTTATTATTTTTTTATGTGTACACGATTTCGTATAGAAATACTTGTCCAAAAGCTTCAAACAGCAACTTTTTGAAATCAAAGTTGTCTGTACATACACATAGATCTTTAAAGAGGCATTTTTTTAAAATTCTCAATTGTTTTCTAAAAATTCGGAAAAAAATACCCAAAATTTGACAAAAAATACTGGGAAACTATCTTTTTTTAATCCCAACTTTATTAAAATATAAACATAGATAAACAATAATATGAGAAATACTACAGCACAAGAAAATTTAAAAAGACATTTTGGATATTTTTTTCTCATTAAAATTTTTCATGTCTTTTCTTTATTTATTAATAAAATAAATAAATAAATAAATAAATAAAACTAAGTTAAGTAAAGTAAAGTAAAGCAAAGCAAAGTATTAATAAGAAAGCCGACATACTTCACACCATTGGTATTCTTCATTCTTCGGGTCAGATACTCTTGGTGAGTATATTAAAAATGATGGTTATTATTGTTCTTGATATTATTAACGTGTTTTACTCAGAATCGTATTATTGAAGAAACGATTTATTGTTTCTTTAAAATTCAACACTCTCACCAAGATTATCTAATCGGAGAAGCAAATAATACCCATAGTGTAAGGTTTTCCCGGTTTTATATTTTTTCATTAATATATGTAATATATATGTGTGAATGTGTTTGAGTATTTATATCAGACGTGTACTTAAAAACATATTTTACGGAGTCTTTAATATTGTTGTTTGAATGGAATATTAACGTAATTTCAGTAGCCCAATTATTTTATATAAGAAAAAAAATTATACTTTTAATGTAATAAGATAAAACATTTGTTTGATGAATTCGTTACTCATTACTTAACTTAAAAAAAAAAAAAATATCACTAATTAGTGATAAAAAAATGAAAAAATGAAGCAATATACAATTAAATTCATTAATTTTTATACAGAGTTTATGATAAAAGAAAGGAATCAAGAATAAAGCTATCTATAAAAACATTTTTCTAAAATTTTGGAAGTGGTTTAAATTCTTGGTCTCCCTTCCCGGTTTACGCACCTAATATATATTTACTATACAAAATAAAAATATATTACTGCCATATCGAATTATAGATTGTATTGTAAAGAGGCGAATTTTTGAAATTCTTGAAAATTTTTCAAAATACAAGGGAAATATTGAATAATATAAAGTTTCTATTCATTAAATCGTTTTTATTTAATTTTTTTGATGATAATTCCAAAACTAATAAAAAAACGAATAAAAACTTTTTTAAAACAATATAATACAGAATGAATAATATTTTGAAAATGTTTTCGATAATTATATAATTTTGAGAATATATTTATTTTTTTTTCTCATAAAATATTTAATTCTTAGTATAATGGGCTGAAATTCGGTACAACTTCACTTATACAAGTGCAGTTGAGTTAAAAAATTTCAATAATTCTTAATATTGTTTTCAAACTCTGTAATTGTGTACTTCTTGGAATAAATAGTTTAAAATGTTATAAATTATTTAAAATAAGACCGTCATAACTTAAAGAATAGAAAAAAAAATGAAATTTGATATATATATAAAACACTAATTTATACCTATCTATAAAAATCCATTGTATGTAATTATTTATTTAAAATTTTGTATTCTTTATTGTTATTTTTCATTTCTTCGTATTTAATGTATTGATTTTATTGATTTAACACACGTACAATTATATGAAATCTTGTTTCCTCCATAAACTTAGGATTTCGGAGGCAGATCTTTTTCATATTACTATTATTCTTATAAATTGTTTTTTCTTTAATTTAATTATTATAAAAATAATATTATGATGATAAATAGTATAATAATAATCTTTTAACTTCGGCGAACTCGGCTGCAAATCGTTCATTAAGCCGCCTTCAATCCTCTCGAACTCTCGCAGTGTGTCCTGCGATGTAAATCATCGCGTTTTTAAGTACCTCGCAGCCGCTATGCGTGTTACGACGCACAGACGTTACCGCGCGATAACGCACACGAGTGCGTCCCTGTGTGCGCCCGTGTGCCGCCAGCCGTCATAAATCATTTTATTTCAGTGTCGCGGGGGTTTAGGGAAAAAATGGTAGCCGACAAAAAATGATTACACGACGTGTATATAATATGTACACAAACATTTTTTTATTTTTGCTTTCTTTCCAACTCGTGACGTCTAGTTATTTCAATATGCGTTTTAAACGAGCTCGGCTCGTGTTTTTTTTTTTTTTTTTTATAACCCTTCTGCGCCGAGTATTCTATGTAGGCGGTCTCGAGGCTTCCTCGCTGTCGGGGGAAATGACATCACACCGCACATGTCGAACACGCGAGACGCGACTTCCTATATTATTATTATTATGGCCACTGCCGCCGTATTAATAATATTATTACAATATTATAGGAGGTACAGTGTTGTATCCCCCAGTACGATATTGTTCGTGGGGCACTACGCGAAATCGATTGGAAGACAGCTACTTCTTATTCGATTATTTTATGCTCGTCAAATATCGGTGTGTATGAGGGGTATCATGTCGTCGGCAACGTGGTCAACAAAACAAAGATTGTTTAATAAAATTAAAAAATTCTCATAAGTAAAGATAACTGGCCCAATATTAGTTCGAAATTTTTACGTTATACGAATCATTTTTATTCACCTAAACCTGTCATCTACACCAGGGGTGGCCAAACCTAATGCGTTTACTTTAGTGCAAAATACTTCCTATGTTTTGAAGTTATGATTGTATTTTATTTATAATAATGTTACCTCATTGGCCGACAGGCAGTCTCTTGATAATATAATATAAAGAGTACAATACAATACTTGACATAGACGAGTTGTTTCATCTACAAATAATAATAAAAACAATAAAGAGTAATTCATAATGTTTAAAAGTTTAACTTCATTTTTTTTTTTAAAAATTAGGTCAAAGTATTAGGAATATCAAAAATTAGGAATACATAATTTTGTGTGTGGCTCGCGAAATTATAATGCATTTCTTAAGTGGCCCGCGAGGTCTCTTATTCTTACTTTATCTTACTCATTATTATATCACTATTATCACATACTTAATAGGGCAACATTTCGAAAAACATACTACTTCCAATTTACTCAATTTACTGAAATCACACGTTTCTATTATAATTGATTAGAAACATATAGAAATATTACAACATTTAAAAAAAATAAAAATCGTATAAAATATACAATTATTTAGTTTATGGCATAATTTATTATTATAATTTTAATTTTTATTATCTAATTCATAATTTAAATCATTGAATTGCAACGAAACTTCCTATTTCCAACAAATAGTACGTTTAGGTCTGATTTTAAAATAGTTAGATTTACTTTCATTATTTTTATACTTTACAGGATGTACTATTTCCATTCATAATATTTTTTATATAGAATTCAAAAAATCAAAACACTTGTTTATTATCTTACATTAGAGTTACTTGGCTAAGAACTACTCTCATTTGCAACATAGAAACTTATTTTACTTTTTTTTTCTTACAATTGTAGAATTGTCATTATTTATGTTGTATTTATATTAGTAACCAAGTTCTAAGAATATATGTCTAAGTAAGTTAAATTAAATTTTATCTTTGTTATAAAATATCCTGATTTAGTTTCATAATAATTGAGTTTTGAGTGTATCATTAATAATTAAAGAAAATATAAGCTATAATAATATCAATATAATAAGTGATGACGCGGATTATTGATACTTTTGGCGCAATTTAATATCAAGAAGCACAATGCTAGGGTTTTGATAATAATGTTTTCGGAAATAGAAATAAATAAAAACATTATTCAATTTAATTCGCAAAGTTAATTTTTATAATAAAACGGTACTAATTTCAAAAACAAGGGAGGGGGCAAGAAATTTCCAAGAAAATTATACCGGAAGCGGTAAAATATTATTCTAGGGTACTTGTCCTTAAATTTTGTATGCCATCTTAAAAGATTAAAAATAACTTAAAACAGAAAAAAACTTTCAAAATGCTCGGAAAACTAAAAACGGTAAATATACAAAATATTCGTATATTGCACTGAATGGAAGATCAGAATCGTTTTATTGAAAGAATGATTTATTGTTCCTCTACTATTCAATACCATCATCATAATATGTTCGTCGAGGACACTTTTCACATGTTTTAAATATGTTACCACTGGTAACTGGTATCACACTGGTACCACTTATAGCATCCCAGGATTCTAGGATCCTGGGGTAAGTTGGGGTAAGATTGTTCTAGGATAATCTTACCGAGGAATATGAATATCCAAAAATATTCTCAATGGGGTGGTGGGAGGGTGTGTAATTAAACTATTTCGCCGATTCTTTAGGTTCCGGTCATTAGCGTAACAAGGAAAAAATATTTGGTGGAGGCTAAAATGTTTGTTTATTGATTTAGCTCCCACAAAGTACATTAACCTTAAGCAATTTTCAAAAAATCTGGGGGATATGAGCGGTTTTGAGGGGGCTGAGCCCCCCTAAGCCCCCACCTAAATACCCCTATGGTTCCGGTTTAAGTCCCCGTGTATTACAACAATCGACGTGTAAGTCTCGTAAGTGTTCGGTTTACGATAGGTAATATACGATAGGTAATAATCTCGTACATAAAAAAAAAAAAAAATCATACCCTATTGGACGGGGTAGTTTATGGGAGGGTGGGAGGATCGGTGATGGGTGGCAAGTGTTATTTTCTCGTTTTCTTTCATTCGCGCCCGATGATTACGGACAACTGTCGCGCGCGACACAGATTTTTCTTCGAATCATCGCGTTTTTATTGAACGCACAAACGTGTTGCCATAGTCGTCGTCGACGACGTTGTAAAAATGGGAAATAATACACCACTACACTGTATAAAATATAACGTGCGATGACGATAATAATAATGGCGACAATCGATTTCGTTCGATCGTACAAACCTTAAACGAAGTGAAAACAACAACAACAGTAGTGCGACAACGACGACGACAACGTTTCATTGGAATTTGCGACGGAGCAGCTGATGACGGACGCCGCACAACAGAACCACGTAATTTCAAAACAATATCACGGTAAAAAGTTAAGGGAGGAGGGGGTGTACACAAATATAGTATATTATCGTCTAAGATGTGAACACCTGGGGAAGTTCGCAATCAAATACCTTATATTTCTGCAGGTCACATGTTCGATAGCTACTTGTTGGAATGCCGGGTGATCGAACGGTCACTTGTCCGAAAGAATTGGTACGTGTTCGAAATTGCTTTCAATGTAAATTATTTTCAAAAAATAAAATTATCATTTACAGTGAATAATCTATCGAATACTCATCTAATGGATCGAACGTATCTTAGCTAAAATGGCAAAAAAAAAAAAAAAACAATTTATATACCTATTTATTATAGTACCTATATATTATAGTATTTAATGTATGATTGCATATTACTTAGGTTAAACACAAATTTATGAAAGTTATTCAAAAATTTAACAAGAAATAAAAATTGACATAGGAATGTTGATTTGCAGTCGACGAACAAAAAAAGTAACATAGATCATTTAAGGCTAAAATTGATTACAATGTGTATTCACAAAAATAAACAATACTAAAAAATTTAATTTTCAAGAGAAATAGTTGAAAATTTAAAAAATTATTTATTTTTTTTATTTAAATAATACGTTCTGTAATAACATAATTTTTAAACAAAAATATTTTTTTAAATTATCAATAAATAAATCGAAAAAAAAATATCAATTTTAAACTTAACACTAATAATATAAAAACAAATTTGTTTATTTGAACAAAGATTGAAAACCACATATCTTACTTTCGAGTTTTTAAATTTTTATGCGATATACATGTGCTCGTTTTTAGTAATTGGGTCAAGTTTTAAGTTTCTAGTTCCATTATTATTTAAGCAATATTCAAAAATAAAATACAATTTTATAAAAAACTGTTTATTGTATATTTTATCTTTTTTTTTTTGTGGTTTTGTCTATTTTTAATGTTATTAAGTGATTTTAACACTGTCTATTTAACTAGTTTCCAGGCACTAATACTAACGCAATAACAACAAAAGTACAAATCAATGCGTGCGCGCGCGCGTGTGTGTGTGTGTTGTTATGAGTACTACAGTGGGTATTACAAACGCGGATTCCAAAAAAAAAAGAAAAAAAAAGACGATTACTATAATATTGTGGCTTTATATTATATTATTTCGATTTAGGTTTTGTGGCAGTTGTTGGTCTTGTACGGGGGATTAACGGTCGAGAAACACGTACATAAAATTATACGAAATAGTATATTCATTTTTATTTTTATTTTAGAACTCATAGGTATACGTAATAACCGCAATAATAGGTAATAACAACAGTATTCGAAGAGAGAAAAAAGCGATTTTCACTAGAAACGCACGCGATTTGAATGTTTCACACGTATATGTAATATACAATCATTCCGCATATTTTTGTTTTGTTGAACAAACTGCGTACTGACAAATTATTAATTTGTTCAATATCGCTGCCTTAGAAGTTCTTCGATATTATTGCCGATAATTAAAATTAATTTTATACTAAATTAACCGCGTGTGTTACGTATTTCCTGTTTTAATCCTCGTCTAGGTCTCGTAAGTAATGCAGCTTCGTGATAAAAAAGTCATTCGCTTTCCCTGAAATAACAATATAATATTGATAGTATGGATAGCTGTAATACACTTTAGAAATTTTGAGTTGAAAAAAATTTCCACTAGAACAAGAATTACATTTTTTAAGAGAAAAAATAGTGTTATCTAAATTCAGTATTTATTACAAAAGTGGTCGAATTTGTTTGAACATTTTTCATTCTAATTCATTCTATATTATTGACGATGGCAAAATATTTCAATTTTCTAGTACTACTAGTTTCACAGTTACGACTAAATTTCTAAAATCGATTTCTTATAGAATAGTTTAAAAGATAGTTTAAGGCCTATTTTACTATTTTTACTCAAAATTGACGTGGTTTTTTTTTTGTGTTATTGAAAATAATGTTAATAATTTCGAAAAAAAAATTCGTCAAAGTACGAATTATATGTCCGAATCAAAGTCTACTAGTGCGTAATGATCAGAGCACACTTTTACGTTTAGAATTATTCGTAGTATGTACTAGTGTCGAATCCTAGTATGATCAACATTTCTGGTGGATTTAAGATGATCGAAAAAACGTATAACAATTGAAACTAGTTATTAAATACATGATGTAGGAATATTTTGAGAAGGAGGGAGAGAAATCGAGAATTTCAAAAACCGTACTCTCCGGGGTACCATACATATCAAAGGTCTTATTAAAAATACACTCCAAAACATACATTGAATTAGAATTATTGAGACAAGACTATCAAAGTAAATAAATATACATATATATTATATAGAAAAATAAGTGAAATTAATATATAAAATAATTTATAAATATTATAAAAATAAATTACATGAGTATGACCAAAATCTCATTAACAGAAAGCAAATTTTGAAAATAATGCGTTATAAATGTTTATCATCTCTTCAGTAATTCTTTCTAAGTTATTAATTTTTCATCAACAGGGCAGATTAAAATATGACAAAAATAAGTATCTAAACAAAAAATGGAGACTTTGGTAGTGAAATTCCTCGTCGTGTCTGCTTAGTAACACTAAAAGGACGAAGTTCAAAAATCAACAATATTTCTACTGGGAATCATTTAATACGTCACTCAAATGAATCAATTCACCTAAAATGTATATCATGTGACTTTAACTCTTTTCGACTATTTATGTAAAATTATCTCACGAGTTCGTTCGTGGTATCTGTAATCGCTCTATAGGTCCGTACAAAATTTCTCTATCGCAAACTATTGATTCGACTATCTTTTTATTTTTTTCGAGTAAAAAATTAACGTTTTCAAAAAAATAACTAAATATTTAATTAATCATTTCAAAAAAAAAAAAAAAAAAAAGCTCTCACGTCTCCCCTCCATTAGGATTCTCCCAAAAACGAATTGAACGTGCTCCATAGACGTCATCATGTATTATATACACGTCATTATGTCAATATATCGATTTCGTGTACAAATATTTACATTAAACGTACACTCGCACGTGGGTGAATATATACACGAGATGTCGTCGATGTGACGTGTGTGTCAGACGTCTGTGCAGCTGTACTCACGTGAAACACAGTGACGAACGGTGGCGGAGCACACGTCGATATCAGTCTCAGACGTGTGATGACGAGAGACGTTGGTACGATATTTCGGAGATTCCGCAAATATGTGTTGCAATATAAGCGAGTATAATATATACTTGTGTAATAATAATAATAATAATAATAATGAACGTGGCAGACGTCGTCGTAGTCGTTTCACGACCGCCGGAACGGTGAGGGTTGACAGACGTTGAAATCCGTCAGGGCCGCCATACACATAATTGTGTCGGATACGACGACAACGTATAAATAATATATATATATATTGTGTGAGTGTTCGCGAGAAACCGAAGAAGAAAAAAAAAACGATAGTAAATATTGCGATCGTATAACGTGAAACCTCGAGCTTGAGATTCGATCGACGCGATGTGATGGAATTTTTGGTAAGGGTGGGGGGGATTAGGGCTGAGTGAATAATGTTAGGGATTTTACGCAACGCGTCAAGTTCCATTTAAAAAATAAAATCATATATACCTATGATAAACACTAGAAAACAGAAGTCCTGTACACCCAAAATATCTCATCGGTACATCGATTTTGCAAGTGGATTTCAAGAGCTATCCTTATAGAAATTACAATTTGATAACATTTCAAAAAAAAAAATCAATTATTAAAAAAAAAAAAACGTTTGAATTATTTTATGTAAAATTTAAAAAATAGCATTTTCCAATCATTTTCAAAGGCCAATAAAAGAAAAAATATCGAAATTTAATGAAAACTTTCCAAGTTACGGCACTTGTATTTTACTACTGATTAGTAAAATTTGATTTTTTTTTTTTAGATTCTAAGCAAAGCGAAGAAGCTAGTATTTTTACAATAATGTTTATCTTTTCTAACAATTTTTTTTTCTGTGAACACTTTTTCGTATAGAAATACACGTCCAAATGTATCGACTAGCAACTTTTTGAAATCGGATTTGCCTCTAAACGGTACTTTAAAGAGGTATTTTTTCGAATTTCTCAATTATATTTCAGGAAAAACTACCAAAAATTTAACAAAAAAGACAATGAAACCATAATTTTTTAATCCAAAGTTTATACAAATTTAAACACAGATAAACAGATAATATAAAGTATATTTTGGCGCAAGAAAATTTTGATAATGGAAAAAACAAATTTTGGACACTCTTTTTCACATTTTTTTCCCCCTTTTCTTTTATTATTACATAAAGTAAAGTAAAGTATAGGCATGAAAATTGGACATACTTTGCACCACGGATATTCTTCACTCTTCAGGTCAGATACTCTTGGTGGGTGTGCTGTAAATGACGACTTTTATTGTTCTTTATATTATCACCGATCTGAACTATTATCAGAATTATCTTATTGAAGAAATGATTTTTTATGGTTTCTTTAAAATTCTACACACTCACTAAGAGTATTTGTCCCAAGAAGTGAAGAATATCCGTGGTGAAAAGTATGTCCGGCTTTCTTTTTTTGGTAATAAAGTAATATCGATGTTAAATCGGACGTTCTTAATGAAACATCCTATGTACCAACAGTGGCTATATATATCTGTTGACCTCATGGGGTATATTATGGGAATCGAGGTCCTTATTGTTATCTATTATTAAGTCTCCGGTGACGACACGTTACAGTGTAGCAAATAACGTCGTCGTAGGTACACGAAGTGGATACATGAAACGACGTTTCGGTAAATCTGCACACGATCGTGACCACGACAATGTTTGTCAATACGCTGGCACTCGCAAAACGTATATGACACGGGGGTACACGCGACATTTTTATTTCACTATATTATAATCGTAGTCACGTGTGTTAGTGTGTGTGTGTACATTTCCCAATCTCCAATATGCACAAACACACACACACACACATATGTTATATCAGAATTGTATATACTCGAGCACACACACGCGCATGCGCTTAACTAACGTTAAACACGTACCTACATAATATAATTACTATAACACACAAACACGTCGAGTATATATAGGTGTTTGCGCATAGATAGTAATAGTTTTTTTTTTTTTTTTTCATGTCAAACGGTAAGCGCGTATGTAAAATAATGTAATACAACACCACACCCTCGAGGCGTTTCGAGTTATTGTTCTACAGACTTAATGAAACACACGCCCAACGAAGCCCGCGCACGTTTGGAATTATTTCACATCAAAATATAAACTACAATAATATAATATAATATTATAATCACTAGAAAATAATAATAATAATAATATACTAAACGGGAGCGAAACGATTTAACCGTGACCAAGTGTTGTGGGTTAGGCGCATACGCGACAATATAATATATTAGAATACGTGTATGCTGAACAATTTATATACATGTACGACCACGTTATTGTAATAATAATCTCACGGTTTAGCAAATACATCGTGTACGTACCCATGTGCACGCGTTATGGCGCAAGTGTGTGTCCGTTTAAGCGCGAGTTCTTCGATCGCACAGCGATTCATTCGAAATAGAATTATATTATAACTGTAAGGCTGGGCTACTTATAGGAGTTAGCATGTTTTTCAAAAATCATTTAAAACAAAGCTAAGTAATAAAGAAATGCATTTCATAACATCAGGAGTTGTATGTAGTTCTCTTTAATTGGCATATTTAGCTCTTTTTTCGATATAAGTACATATTATTCAGTATTTAATTTGAGTTTTCTTGATATCGGAAAATTTTTCTTTGAATAACTAAGCCCTAATTATAAGAATGTATACGTTACTCGAATAGTGTGTGTGTAATATTTTTATAGGCGTTGCAAGTACACCTATATATATAAATATATATAAATCGATGTATAAGGTGCGTGATACTTATAATTGTCACTCGCGCAAAAAAACACTAAATATATTTTTGTTTACCACCTGTTGACAAAGTGGTAACATATAAGTACAATATAATTGTAGCTAGAAATATGATTCTGAAATCTTATCTGAACCATTTCCATGGCATTCGTTAGGTTTACTTAAAATTACACACTCTAACGTATATAAAATGAAATTGGTTTAACCGATCATTATTGAACTTGGTACCTAACTGGAGAATTTCATTGTTAATATTTTGGAGCAAATAAAATTTTTGACGGACGAATGATTAAACACTTTACAAGGGTTTAATAGAAAAAGAATCGGAGAAGTACGGACAGATATTATGGTATATTTCTAGTTTATGTAAAAAGGTTGGTAATGTTTTTTCGCTGTCTTCTGTATTTTTCGACATTGAATGAAGCACCTGTAATCATAAATAAAAATAAAAAAAAAAAACACAGTTATTACAAAATTATAATTATTTAGCTTACCGGTGGAATTAATTTTAAAATTCATTAAGAACGTCCAAACTTCAAACGAAATACATAAAAACCAAAACAGAATAACCATTTTTATCTATTTTATTAAATCATATAACACATCTTTACTAATAATCGTTTAATATAATATGTATTTTAAAATAAAGTTAAAAAGTCATTATTATTATTTAATATTTTGATTGTAATAATCACAGTGCTTAAAAAAAAATAAACATATAAAATCATTATTTTTGGAAGAATAATCCCAAGAGGTTTGGGAATATTTTCGGTACATTTCCTGTTCCCGAGAACGTTCCTATGCGTAGTGACGGGTTGAATCACTGTGGCACGTCACTAGGTACTACGTCACTCCCAGAACACTGTCGTTTCTTGTGCGAACGGTGCGAAGAAATTTTGGAACAAAAAAAAAAAAACAACTAGGTACAAGATTACATGCGCGTGCATAACATTTTACGTGAAGTGTTCGTCGGCATATTATATTTCTTGGATACATTTGTAGGTATACATCTACGAATAACGATAAATCATTATTGTTATTGGCCGTCTCATAAAACAACATCTCCTGCACTAACCCGTATGGGGGGGGGAGGGGTATTATATAAATTATGATTATTTCCGATACGCGGTGACCAGCGCGATGTCCGGTATTAAAATATTGTTATGACATTTAGTCGGACCAGTTTTCAAACAGGTGGTAATCGTGTGTACGACGAGGACGGAGACGAGTTTTGGCGAGTAAAACACTGAGTGACAAAAATATGTTCCAGACACAGATGTTTTTCGGTTATACTTTTTAAAACAAGGCGGCATGCACATTTAACCCAGATAATATTTTAAGATTACGATAAAAAAAAAAAAAAAAAAAAAATGCTATTTAATAGCAGCTGATTTGAGTTCAGGAGCAAGTTAAACAACAACAAAAAAAAATATTATTAATTTACTAAAAAAAAAATTGTTATTGGCTGATGATTTTTTACCAGTGTTATAACTGACATTTTAATAATTACTCCAATTCCAGACTTAATGATAAGATAAAAAAATAAAAAAAAATAAAACAATTTAATGTTACTTTTAGTGCTTTATATAAATAGTTAATTCAGTTCAGTATTGAATATTAAATTATTTTTTGCTTTAATTTTACTTTTCTTATGACATTAACATAATATTATGCAAATCAATCACATTCTAGATCTCATATATAATGAAAATATTATACCTTTCTGTCTGGTGTACCCCAGATCTCCCGGTGGATGATAGCATCAAATCCATCCCTTAAAACTCGATACACGAGTTTGAGAATTGATTGGACAATTTGATTGGTCGATTGAGACGTAATATACGTGCATACAGACACCTTATTAGCATAAAATTTAATGTATACGACGTGACGTCGTCATAGCGTGTCGCGTTACACGTTCTTCTTCGCAAAGATGCGCTCGGATGTCGCGTCGATAATATCCTTCCTCCGCGTACACGGTAATATAATAATATTTACACATTTATGACGCGAGTTTACTGAATTCAAAAATTAAATATTTATTATTTACATTAATAATATAATATAACATTGAATAACGCCTGTCGGGTGGCCGTATAATAGGTATTACGCGCGTGGTGGGCTTGTTTTTACGCGATCGTCTCGGATCTTTTCCACCTCTTACTCTCTCGCTTACAGAGTAACTATTTGATTTCTTTGCCAGCCATGTTTAAGATTCTGAACGAAGTGAAGAAGCTAGTGTTTTTACAATGATGTTTATTTTATTTTTTTTCTGTGTACAACTTTTTGTATGGAAATACTTGCCCAAAAGTTTCCATCAATAACTTTTTGAAACCGGATTTGCCTCTAGATTGTACTATAGAGAGATCATTTTTTGAATTTCTCAATTCTTCAATTTTTTTTTTTTTTTGGAAAAAGCTACCCAAAATTTGACAAAAAACACACGAAAAC
>JAIPRM010006686.1:0-18284 GCA_025469315.1 Stegophylla sp. TES_Ste_2020 | reverse complement strand
ATTTTCTATCTATGTTTAAATTTTCATAAAATTCGGATCAAAAAATGATGGTTTCCGAGTCATTTTTGTCAAATTTTGTGTAGTTTTTTCAAAAAAAGAAAAAAATTGAAGAATTGAGAAATTCAAAAAATTACCTCTTTAAAGTACAATCTAGAGGCGAATCCGGTTTCAAAAAGTTATTGGTCGAAACTTTTGGACAAGTATTTCTATACGAAAAGTTGTACACAGAAAAAAAAAATAAAAAAATAAACATCATTGTAAAAACACTAGCTTCTTCACTTCATTCAGAATCTAAAAAATGAAATTTATTAATTTATAACTTACAAATTATTAAAAGTAGTTACTTAAATTTTGAAATCATTTAATCATTCTGATCAGAATGCTGAAGGGCTGTAAAAAAAAAAAAAAATTACCCAATTTATATCTTAAAAAAAAATTTTCAATAAAAGTAAGCGATTTAAAATGTTCACCTTGAGTGTTAAATCGAATTAATAAATGCTTGGTCAGTTTTTCGAATTTGAACTTACGGCGGTTGTCTGTCAACAAATTTTTTTACGTCGAAAATGAGCGTTCTGCGTCTACTGATACAATTGGTGAAATATATAATATTGCTACATTTAAGGTCATTAAGTAAATCAATTTTCAACACCCTCCAAGGGATTTGAAGCACATTTTAATTTGAAAAAACCACTATTTTTTCTAAAAGGTGTGTTGCATCAACCCATCAGCATAATTGGTCTATTTACTTAATCAATACATTTACAAAAATCTTAAAAAAAAAGTAAAAAAAAACTAAAATATCACAAAATATGCAAAGTAAAATTTTATTTTGAGTTCTCTGTATCATAAAACACATTTTTAGCTCTTAATCTACTATTTTTTAAGCATCTCATAAGATCCCAACCCTTATAATAATAATATTATACACCCCAACTGAGTTGAGACGTCGGCGATGAGGTACCGGTTGTGCGAAATAATGTTTTTACACTATCTGTACATAATAATGTAGTTAAAGTAAAGAATCACTGGCGGTTGGTTGAGTGGAGGGGGGGATCGAGGGAGTCGTAGGGGACGATGAGCGATGGTGGAGGAGGTGAAACGAGACCCGCGGGGCAGTCAAGTATACGTGATATAGGGAAATCTCGTAGAACACGAGGTATATACTACTATACTTCGTGATAATACGATGTAGTTTCATTTTCGCTTCTATATATTATCATAAATAATATAATATTATGTGTACAGGGTGTTCCACGAGGAATTAATCATCGCGCTAATATGATGTGTGATGAAGAGATAATCAAATTTGATTTTTTTTCTTTTTAAAACACGCATAAGGACAAGGACAACAAACACATTTAATATTTTGTTAAAAAAAAGTTAAAAGTTCCTTTTTGTTTGATTTTTCCAAAAAATCGAATTTGGCAATAAAGTTTATCAATGAAAAAAATTTCAAATCTGAACAATTCATTTCCAATAATCTCGTGATTTTTTATAATAATTATTGGAAACCGACTGGATATTTCAACAACTATGAGAGTGGCTTATCAAATTATATTAGCATTGAATTCAAGTAGTGACAAAATCATTTTGGATGAACAATATGTAGTAGTCAATAAACGTCAATACTTTCAGAAAATTGATCCCTAAAAAATTGCTGTCTTCAAATTGATTATATAAAACTATTAAATTAAAATAATTGCTCAATTTTACTTCCTACATTACACATTAAATTAGAACATAAATATTATTTGTTCTTCACGCCACCGCTGTGAGTGTGCAAAATAAAATCTGAATTAATTTTTTCTTTTTTTCATTAATTCCGCAGGAAATGTCACACCGGGTGTGACATTCATCGTGGCACACCCTGTACAAATTGTTGTTGTTTAAACGGACAGAGACGCGCTTTAAATGTGCGAATTAAATATCCTTAATCCGGCTCTGGACGTGATCCGCATGACGGTAAATGGCCCCGAACGTGTCTGGCTCTCGCGCGGGCGAAACCGGAAAACGAGGTGAGAGGAGAACACGTGTTTTGCCACTCCGAAGCCGTCAACAAAGTTTCTCGATAACGCGTGCTGTCCACGACGTGTGCGGCGGCGGCGGATAAAAGAAATTCAGTTTTTCGTCACATTTTAAGCTAAGAGAGCGTCGTCGGGGTGAAGACGTCTGTAAACGAGACGACACAAAAGTCATAGTCTAGCTCAACGTTCAGTTATTGGATATCTCATATAGCTACATTTTTCAAAGGGACCGATTTTTTGTTATACTTATACTCTTTATTACTTAGCCAAAAGTGTGCCGTGGTAATAAATTATCGTACCCCGACATATTCCTCTATTAAAGTATCCTCAACGACTTAAACCAACTTGGTCATGAGAAGTATGTAATGTGAAACTAAAAGGATTGGTGATATTTTCTTAAGTTCAAATAATAAATTCAAAACAATAAAATATTATATTGTAAAGCTAATATTAATTACAATGCCAAACTAGTTATTAATAAGTATATTATGGTAACTCGTTCACTGTTATGTAATAAAATCACTAATCCTATGTTGCTATCCTGTGTTGCAGATTTTTGAAAAAAAATTACATATTATATTATATTAATCACCATTCGCCGTCAATTGTTTATCCGATTTTTTCTTGAATTTTAGATTTGGTCGCCTGCATATATGTGACCAACTCGGTGAAAAGAGCAATAAAGTATTTGTTCTTTTAACGAGACAAATTGTATTGTGATATATTTATTTAGTAATTATTATAATTTAAAAAATTATTGTTGTACTACTCGTAAGTACTATTAAGTAGTAATTATTTCACAATTCCATCTATTAAAAATATATCACACACATCACTATTAACTATCATCTATGGCTTTTAACCATAATATCATAGCCATAATCATTGATAGTTAACGGAAAGGGGTTTAATTTTCCACCGAGCAGGGGCTGATATAGACGCCATGAACGGGAGGGGCAATTTTAAATAAAAAAAAAAAAAAAAAAAAGTTGATACAAAATGAATTTTGGATGTTGGGTGTAATTCTCATTCCGAGCCAAACCGTTTCAACAAATGTAAAAAAAAAAAAAAAAATGAGAACTAATTTTCCACAGTTAAGATACAAAAACAAGTATGAATAAAAAAAAAAAAAAAAAAAAAATGGTTATCCATTTGTATTATTTCTTACAGTCAGAAAACCTATTTCTAGGATCAATTTCCCCTAGTGCCCTCCCCTTGTATCCGCCACTGTTTTAAATACGGTTTTCATCACGGGTTCGTACACCACATATGCTCAAAACTCGATGAAAGCGCGATAATATTATTTTACAGGTTGGTGGGACGTACTTATACGAGTCAAGTACGAGTGGTTGCAACTTTTGTAATAAGTCGCGTTTTATTGAATCGCGAGCGCGGACAACGAGGAGAGCAGAGCCCGTGGATGAGAATAAAAGAAGAAAAGTGGAAAAAACTCGAGCACGACACGAAACGAGATTCCAATTTTTTTTTTTTTTTTTTTTTTATTCATCTTTCATTTTCGCTTTGGTACGATAATAGTAATAAAGTCATAAGACACGTGTAATCGACGTGCCACCGAGACACGCGGTTTAATCCAAATCAGGCGATGTTTGCTCTTCCCCAGTCTTCGATCGCAGCACTCGTAAAAACGACAATAATAATTATTGTTAAAACGGCCTATATGTAATACAATGTAATTACTTTATGTGCTCACATCGCCGCACTGCGATTTCATATTGTGTTTTTATATCGTTTCACTTTTTTTTTTAATTGCAACGACATCGCCATTTACGCCCGACCCGTATTCCACGACAGGCCGTGCGACGGAGAGTCTTCCTCTGGAGTCGCAATAATATTATATTTACCAACGAGTGTATGACACGATCACGGGCGTTTTTCAAAATAGAAACGTACTGGCGCGCGCCCACGGGTGTGGTTTATGTATATGGACATAACTGGGACTCGGATTTTGTAGCGAAATACGTTACTTTTGAAATATAATACAGTGTAATAGAAAGATATTTTCTTATATGCGTTTCAAATTGTTCTGATTCCAATAAAGTTAATTTTTATTTCCTCTATCCTACTAAAATAATATGCTCTATAGCACTTTAGACATTGTCTTTCTTATTTTTCTACATAATTTTGATTAAAATTGCACATATTTCTGAATGTATTCTATTCCTACTATATTATTATTGTCAGATATGAGTGGGTTTATCTGGTTTGTGATTTATGTATAATTTTTTCACTCTAAATCTAATTGGAGCGAAGGAACTATAAGTGTTTTCACAACGAAAAAAAATCTGCAAACATTTTTTTTTGTAGGATATACAACTGTATGCTGTCCGAATAAAAAAATACCTTTTTTTTTTTTTTTCGTTATAGCAATAAACTTTATAATTGTTCAGTGAAATTGTCTTGAATAAACTGAAGACCAGCTCAAGATTGTTTTATTGATAAAACTATTCTTCTTTTCTTTAAAAATTTAACACACCCATCAAGTCCCACTCGAAGAGTGTAGAATGCCCATGGTGCGAAGTATGTCCGGTTATTTTACTTTGTGTAAGTATCCAAAAAATCCATAAATATAGAAAAATATCTGAAAAACGTCGACAATATCTGAAAAGAACTTGAGAGATATAATTTTTGGTTAGAAAAAAAAATACAATCACTCACTTACCGATGAATAAAATAACAACAATTGACATAATACAACGTTAAACGTTTAAATAAATACAAAAAGTTCCTAATTTAGGTGTATAAAAAATAAAAATAAAATTAATTGTTAGCAAGGTACTATACTATATATTAGTATTAAAATATAAGAACAAATGAAATAAAATAATAAAATTTTACCTGGAATATTATAATAATACATTTTATTATTTAAGATAAACCGTAGAAGACAATTTTTGGTTTATTTTATTAAGTATTATAATACATTGTAAAAAGAAATCAATTGATTTTATATTCTGATAGCGAAATGTATAGCACAACTACATAATTTAAAATAAATTATCCCTGCTGCTGAATAGTGGAATAAATAGCAACAGTGACTATAAAGACATTTTTGTGAAAAAGTCAATCTTTTCTTTATATATTTTTGTTACATTTCTATGGTTTTTTATTTAAAATCATAAACAATCTGTAAGTACATATCAGAAATTAAATTTTAATCTTTTCATTTCGAGATGAAGCACAGTCAATCTTTTACATTCGTAATTTTGAGAAAATGCCTAAATTAGTTTCCAAAACCCCTTCTCCATAAAATTATTAAACGTCTAAAAACATTTAGATTTAGCTCTTCAAACAGTACAATATGATTTTTGGTAATAATTTCAGTACATTATTATACAATAAAAAAACAACATTCTGTTTCCCACGCAGAATTCTAATAGAAAATTAATTTCTATACAAATCCATAAAAATGTTTCTGACCGAGTCCACTTGTACCTGACTGTTCTTATAAACGATTCTTATCGAAATTATTGATCATTGTCGAGACAAGAATACCGGTATACAATGGGCCAAGAACGACTTTATAACTATTTCATACACTGTTTATTTTATGTATTATATTTGTCGAACAAGATAGTAACAATTCAATAAATTACGACGAAGTAATACGACTGTTTGTGACTTTAAGGTTTTTATAGTAGGAAAACGAAAGTAAATACTTTAAATAGTTGTGAAATTTCATTTTTATTTTTGTTTTGTTTACAAGTACATTTTCGATTAAACATAATTTAATTTACTGTTTTTGTTCTGTTCACAAGTAGTTTTGTAGTACCTATTTTTATAATTTTAATTTATTATTATTTTTTTTTTTTGACAGGAGAATATTGGAATGTGGCTCCAATCGGATAGAATAAAGTTAGAATTTTAACTAAAATAAAAATTAGATATTTTTTTTTTTTGCAATTTTGCATTGAAGAATGACTGAAATAATATTTTAAACTAACTTAACTTAATAATTATATTATACCATTGTAGGTCATTGCAATATAGTAAATTAGACATTTTTTTTTTCGGTTAAAAAAACCTATTTGAAATGTAAGAAAATTTCACTTAAAAGTTATAAAGTTTATAAATTTAACAAAAAAAATAAATATTTTGTACTCGGCCAGTTCGATATCCCACTAATAACCGAAAACAGGAAAAAAAAATATGAGAAAAATTATTTCAAAATAATTTTTTCACATTTTAAAAATTTACTTGTGCTAAAACATTTATGATATTACGTATTTTCTATCTATTTTTAAATTTTCATAAAATTTGCATTAAACAAAGATAGTTTCCAAGGCATTTTTATCAAATTTTGAGAAAACTAATAAGAATTTCGAAAAAAATATTATCTCAAAAGTACCATCTAGAGGAAAATTTTGATTTAAAAATTTTCTGTCAGAAACTTTTGGGCAAGTTTTTCCATGCGAAAAAGTGTTTAGAGAAAAAAAAAAAAAGAAAAGGAAAAATAAACATCATTGTAAATCACTAGCTTCTTCGCTCTACTCGGAATCGAAAAATTTACGAAAACGAGTTTTTTCAAATTAGAAAATACTGTGTATCACTTTTACTAGTTAACACTTAAATTTTCCAGCGCCATTATTTTTGGATTACTGCAGACCAAATAATACTGAAATGTATTCAATGAAAAACCGATTTTTATTACATGTTTTACTGTAATTTTCCTTGTATTTTCATGGAAAGGACCTCTTCTCCATTCAGTTTACCGAATGTCGAATTTTGAGTTCACATAATATTTTCAAAATTTTTGTTCAGTACCACTCCCATTCAATGTTATATTTATGTAGCAGCTACGCCTCTGGAGATGAAGTGCGGCGTAGTCGAAAACAAAACCATATAATATTATTATTATTATTATTATTATTATTATCCTCTTTCTATTATCGTCGTGTCACGATTTTGATACAATAATTATTATTATCATGATGATGATGATGATGATGATGGTACACGTCGAGTGACTCCAATTCGTGCGGTGCGTGCTCGCGTTAAAAAAAAATGTGCGTCCGAAACGTTTCGAATCCGACGCGTTGCAGGTGACGTGTCGACTGCGCCCGAATATCTGTCAACAGTAATGACAAGTGGTTTTCGTATACGATTTTCATTTTAATTATCACAAACGGTGTCTTTCGGGCGGCACGCACACGTGCTCGGATGAGATGTGTGTAAAATATCGTATTATATTTTATTATATAGTTGCATGCGCATTGTGAGTATGGTAAATTATTGTATAATAATTATAATATATTCTTGTAAGCCACAGAAGTTTGTCGTTATAGATACTCGTACAAGACGGGAAACCACGAGAGATTATCATAAATATGTTAGGTTATGAATGGAGCGAATGGTCTATTATGGTTTTTACAATGATGTTTTTATTTATTTACTTCTATGAGCACACGTTTTCGAAATTTAGAAATATTGTCTCAAAGTTCAAATCAAAATTCGCCCCAAAGAGGTACTTTTGAAAAGCTATTTTTCAGAATTCTGAATAGTCGTCTTTCCGAAATTTGGCAAAAACAAACCGAAATTTAACAAAAACGCTTCAAAACTTGTTTTAGATTCTAAACTAAGTGGAGAAGCTAGAGTTTTTACAATGGTGTTTATTTTTTTTCTGTTAACACTTTTTCGTACACTTGTCCAAAAATACATCAATGTATCTGAAAAAAATCTCAAAAATCATTACTCAATTTTTTTTTTTATGTCTATAATTTGCACGAAACTGGTCATTTTCACGTTTTAAATATTAAATTTATAATCCGGTAGATGTTTTTATGTCAGATGATTCCTAACGTGTTTTCATACCAAAAGTCGAACCAAAAAAACCAATTAAAAATTATGTTAATAAGTGGTTGACAATTTGATTTAAACTCGTTTTCTTCGATATTATTTTACAGTTCGAGACATCGGCTCGTGGGATTTTTCGGCAATATGGCAGTAATTATTGTGATCAATTAATATTATATTCAATGCGTTCATTGTAAAACTACATTTTACTTTATTCGCTGATAATCGAATGTCAAAAATGACGAGGGACGACGATTAATAACCAGTTATCCCGTTTTTTACATTTGATTTTTAATCGCACTGAAGTCGGGTAGACATTTCTGTGAGACAGCAGTATTAATTATTGTATAATTAAGTAAAATAAAAATGTATGTTTATTTAGACACTTTTTAACTAATTGGTTCAGGCCAAACCTAAATCCTAACTAACCGACACAAGACAGTATAAGTAGTCAGTTTCATCAAACTAATGGAACTGGGTGATATTAATTTATTTTGGTAAACAGTAGTTACAACTACTGAGAATTACCTACCATTATATATTTATTTTTATTTTTCAGTCAAGACTGCAACCAAATTCATTGATTAAATAATATACAAATTATAACAAACACACCAGCAATTAATTACGATACAAATGAGACTTGATCTATAACGCTGATAATAGCTGATAAAATCGAATAAATAGCAATCCATTATAGAGTAATCGAAAGACTACTACAGATAAAGTTTGATCGGTGGTGCGAGGTGTTTAGGGATTTGGGTATTTTTTTATTTTAAGTACCATGCCATTAGAATATTCTATTGGAAATATACAAAAAACGTACGAATCTGAGCATTTTTTTTTTTTTTCAAAAAACGAAAAAATTACCACCTAATTTGCTCTACTGGAAATAATAAATTGTACACACATTTATACAACGTTATATTTTGGAGCATTTTCACTGAAAATAGATTTTGAATAATAAGTAGAGTAGGCGTAGTCTTTAACCCGTCATGTAATTAACATATTATGTACAAAAAATGTTTAATTGTCATCTCACGTTTACATCTCCTATATATATATATATATTTATATTAGTAAAATTAGTGAGAACTGGAAACATATTCGCGTTATGAAAATAACTTAATCTCAAATTTAAAATAAACGATATTTTCAAAATGACTAAAAACAAATATTATATTATTATACTTATCCAATAAAAGTGTATAAAAACAATATTATAATCAAAATTTGAAATTAAAATTCTAATCCAATTACAAGTTATTAAGATCTAGAGTAATCTCGAAAAATCTGAAGTCCCAAATATACCAGACACTTATCAAGCCAGTGGTGACCTATTAGCGTTTGAAAGAAAGGTGCTGAGGAAAATTTATGGACCATGTATAGACGAACCTACAGGTGAATGGAGAATAAGAAAGAAAACAAGGAACTTCAGGATTTGTATCAAAGACCAAGCATTAAAGATGATATCACCAAAAGAAGACTGAAATGGGCAGGTCATTCTTGAAGAAAAACAGGGTCATTGATAAAAATAGTACAAGAGAATGTTCCACAAGGAAAACGACCTCTAGGAAGGCCGAGGTTACGCTGGGAGGATAGGGTCAAAGAAGACATAGAAAAACTGAGACCAGGAATGGATTGGAAGGAGTTAGCTATAGATAGGGAAACGTGGAGGCAAATTTGTTGGACGAAATGGTCTTGAAGGCCGAAGTCACAGAAGAAGAAGAAGAAGAATCCAATTACAAGTGATTTACGAAGTACTGAAATTACTAACTTAAAGAAACTGATATATTTAAGACTCGAGAAAACTGTTTAAGTGCATTCAAGAATCCCATGTGTGTACCAGGTACCTATAGAGTTTTTGAGAATTGCTCGTGGCGGGCACAATTTGGGAAATCCTGTGAGTGAAGAGTGTAGAGCATTTGAAAAAAACATTATTTAACTTGGGCTAAGCCAGGATATGAGAATGATTGGCGTGGATGATTTGAGGAAAATTTGGCGAGACAGGAGAGGACGGAAGTTGTTGTCGGCTAAGACTGTCGCGCCGCCATTTAATCTGTTATTACAATTTTTTTTTTTTTGCTTTACTCGCGCCATTACCGTTATATTATTATTATAATCTGCTGTATATCTTTTTGTGATATTTTCCAAACAGCGTTCAGGTACGTCATTTTCTAATCGGTCATTCCGTCGCCCGGCCTCCACGTCTAGCCGAAGTCCCGTGGAGGGAGGAACGGAGGGGAAAAAATTAAAATAATAATAATAATAATAAATATCACAAAATCCGGGAAACCGCGAGCATGACTGCGCTGTCATGACACGCAAACACACGCCTTGCACGCATAATAATAATAATAATAATAATAGTGCAGCCGTTCACCGAGAGACGTGTCAGCGACGACGTTCCCGTTCCTCGTCACCGTTAATCGAATAAAATATATTCGGCCGTCGGATTTCGGGCGAAATCCGCTCTTTCCGCGCCGGATTTACCGATGCGTGATGTGAATTATTATTATGCGAATGTCATCGCCTCTGCACAGCGGACGACCAACTCAAAATGGTAACGTGAGACGGCCTGTCTTGTAAAAAAAAAGCACTCGAGAAATCGCCTCGGGGAATCCTCGGGTGTCCGTTAACGTGTCTCGGATTAACTCGAGATTTTTTTTTTTTTTTTGTCACAAGCAAAGATCGTTTTTATAATATACCCTGAGTGGACGAGTAGTAGAGAAGTCGGTGTTTTTACAACGATTTTGATTTTTCAACACTTTTCCATGTATAGAAATACTTGTCCGTAAGTTTTCAATTAGCCACTTTTTGAACAGGAATTCGCTTCTAGACGGTACTTTTAAGAGGTCGTTTTTCGAAATTTTCAATAGTATCTTCAAAAATTGTCAAAAACGACTTAAGTTTTTTCTCTCTCCGGACTAGACGAAGCATTTTTCGGAAATTAAGGCAAATCAACGTTTTAAAAACAATGTCATAAATCAAAATATTACGGAAATCGTTTGTTTTTTATGCACTGGAAGTGTGTACTCTAGCTATTACGGTAAAAACTGAAGTTAACTAAGTTCATAGTTATGAGAGAGAAAAAAATTTCCAAGAAGAATTAAAATTAAGTTTATTCAAATATAGTAATCCAATATTTCAATATCGGCAAATGATTTCCGGAAAAATCGTTTTATGTCGTTATTTTCTAAATCGAAAAAATTAGAAAAAAAAAATAATCCGCCATGTGGATGATAAAGTGGATTTAAGGCGAGACGATCACACAGTGTCCAAGTAATTAAAATACCGAAATTTTAACTCGACGTATAAAGGCACTTTAAATGATTAAAATACAATCGTTTATTGAAAACAGATTCGCAAACACAGATAAAACGTGCAATTTATTAACACGACAATGTGTAACAAAATTATTTCGAGAGGGGTTATAACCATCCCTTAACCCCTAATTAGGATGTGAATTTCAAAGCTTTTCTCCGCTGCACTATACTAACGCGGCACTTACCTTATTTATACTTACGTGTCTTGAGGTGTAGCACCGATTGAATAAAAAAAAAAAAAAAAAAAAACTAAATTAGCCGAAGAGCGAAAAATTTCAAGAAAAAACTTGCAAACTAAAATGATATGAATTTAAAATGAACTGAACAAAAGTCAAAAGTGTATGGGTTTACTAAATATGTTGTTATACACGTATTCAATGACGTCATCAATCAATAATCGACATAGATACGTACGTGTAATATTTTCTAGCCAATACATTTTTACAATGTCCTTAGCCGTTTTACAATATTACGAATAAATACTTACATTATTTATTTCATTTCTTGAACAATAGTTATCAAAAAAAAAAAAAAAAAACCCTTTTCTAGACTATAATTTGCATTTACTGGATCCCTTAAAAAGGATGTTTTTCGAAATTCTCAATAATGTTTTATGTCACAGAGAATTGCTATCGTAATTTCGAGTAAATCTGATATGTAAATGTCATGAATAATTTGTTCTCACATTAAGTGAAATTTTTGATACTTTAAATGCATTTTTTAAGGTTTTTTTACTGCATTTTATTCACAGTCCTAATTATCACTATAAAAATCTAAAAAGATAAAAGAAAGATAAAGACGGAGACAAAAAAAAAAAAAAATCATAATTTTAAAAACAAGCTTTTCCAACTAGCTTCTTCGCTCCACTCAGTGTTAAACAAAAAAGTTCATAAATCATTTTAGATTCCAAACGAGCAGATGAAACAAGAACGGTTAAAATTTTAATTCCAAAACATTTTATTACTTCCAAATGAAATCGATTTTATAAATGTTACTACGAGTTACACGATTCAATTTTTTTTTCTTCTTGAAGACTGGCGCTCTTCAAAAGTATTATTTAACGTAAATGCACTGGCTAAAGTGAGAAAAACTAGGAGGGGGGACTATAGTTCCTAAAAAATGAGAAACGTTCCCGAGCCACACCGTTTTCCATCACTCAAAGGCTAAAAATTATATTAATAATTATAAGCAAATTGCAAATATACTTGCATGGACGATAGTCTATAGTCCCCTATTAGTCTCCCTTAACCTACTCCTATGTTTGGACTAAATAAATTATCATTAAAAGTTAAGTCATACTTACAAAGAACTGCCATATTTGTAAAAACTATAAAACAAACTCAAAAACAAGCATAACACTGCAATCAAATAAAAAAACAATTATTTAACATTGTTCGGATATTTTAGTATACCCTAGAAAATATTATTCATCAGCTTACAAAGCATATTTCACATCGGAAATAACAAAATCCAAAACTATAACGGCAAAAAGTAAAGTAAAGTATAGACAAGAAAGCCAGACATACTTCGCACTACCGATATTTTTCGCTCTTTAGGTCAGCTGATACTCTTGGTGGATATGTTGAAAATGACGACTATTATTATTCTTTATACTATTAACTTCCTTCGTTCAGGATCGTCTTATTGAAGAAATGATTTACTGTTTCTATAAAATTCTATACACCCATCAATAATATCTGACCCAAAGGTCCCAAAGAATATCCGTGGAGCAATGCATGTTCGATTTTCTTATCCATACATTACTTTACTTTTTTGTAATAATTTTGGAATTTTGACCATTCAAATAAATTTCTAATATAAACCCGAACCACTCTTTAATGATCAAAATTAAAGCGTCCTCCCCCCCCGGAATTTCGGGATTTCACTCAAAGGGGACGTTTGATTGTATTCCAAATAAGCTGGAGGACTCCGTCCCCCCTCACTTTAACCACTGCATAAATGGTATTCAAAATAATTCTTTATAAAAAAAAAATATAAATTAATATTTTGAATACCTACTATTAACAGTATTTAAAATACGCATTGGGGTACTCGAATAATTTATAGACACAGGTGACAGTACTCACGTGGTTTTAACGTCGCGACTCATCTCAGAATTATTATCCGCGTAATACTGATATTATGTCGCTGAAACATTTCACATTATCTCTGGGCAGTAATACTGTACTAAGAGCTGAATAAAATATTAAATCTGTCGCTCTTGATTTTATTACGTTATTTATGTACAAGAAAAACGAGCAACCCCGCCTACGGTAAATTATCTGATTACGTTAAAACGATATTTTAATACCGTTGCACGTTTGAGATAGGCTATAAGTGTCATCAAATTAGTTCAGTATATTATTATACACCAGTTTTTATGCATTAAAATATACAGGTTTATAATATTATAACGTTATGTTACGTAATCAATGAGTACAAGAATTTTTACTCAAATAGTAATATTTAACATATTAGTGTCTTCGTTTTTGCACACAGTATAATATGAGAGCGCCGCCGTAAAAGTTGTTATTCATTGGTTTAAGTTTATAAATAATATACAGGTTACAAAATGAAACCATAAATCGTAAATTAGATGAAAACAAAAATAATGTTTGAACCGCTCTTCATCACTTTTTTATTTTCGTCCTCACACCAAATTGATAACATATCTACATTGTTTTTTTTTTTTTTTTAATGATTTTACATTGCTATTCGCATTTGTTGTTATACATTATCAATATAAATTCACATTTAAAAATCAAAAATATTTAAACTAATTGAGTACTTAAGCCATAATTTATGTTTTTCATATTAATAGCGTACAAAATTATTGGAAGTGGTTTTCATTAATAATTTATTTAAATAATATTGTTATTACGTAAACCGCTGGCCATTGGTAAACTAGTAGTTTTCCAGGAACTCGTTACAACTATACCTATGACAAATACACACAAAAAAAAAAAATATTGTGTTTAATTAAATTTGAAACTTGATTTAAAGTTGTTCAAGCGTGATCAAATTGTAAAATCATCGAAAACATCAATTATGACGTGCAAACAAACGAGTTACAAGAAGTGACAGTGATTAAGCTTAGTAATTTAAGCATTGAACTTGTTGATTCTATTCGTTACTCCTAATGAACGCGAAAAAGGTTTTTATTCTTTAATGCCATTATAAACCAAAGCTAGGCAATTGACTCAATGTTAATAACTGAATTAATTTATAGTTACTCACCTGGGCTTAGTAATTTAGATAGTCGACAAGTAATCCGTTAATTTACTAGTTACTCGCACAATAAAAAATCAAATTAAGTTACTTTATAAACGTTCCTGATGAGAAAATTACATAATTAACTTTTTGAAAATATTATTTCATTAACAGGGTTTTTAGTATATGCATTTTAAATGTTACTCGTTATTTATGATTAATATTAAGTTTAGATGAAAAAGTTACTCGTTAAATTACAAGTTAGTGACTTTTTCGTGCCTTAGTATCTAGTTACTTCTCAGTTTTGTTAAAAACCTCCGGTTTAAGTACAATTAGAATATGAGATTTACTTTCAATGTATTTCAAATATCGCGGACCGCGAAAAAGAGGAACCGCGTCTAGAGGAACATTTCGCTTCAAATGGTTGTTAGTTGAGATTTTTGGATACAAATTATTGCATATGTTTAGAGCTTTGCGTTCATCTAGAGACGACACTGCACACACACACACATCAAATCGGTCGTGGTCCGTGTGGGTGGAAAACATCTTCATTAGTCGCATCGGTGGAGGCTGTGACGGCGGCGGGATCTGAAACGACCGTTCCGCCGCCGCCGCCGTAACAATACAATATTATAATGCGCGTCGCGCTTTGGTACGGATTATCACGTCGCGTCCGATTGCCGTTTGGGAACGCGGCCGTAATGGTGGTACATTATGCACGAGGCGCGTAGAAAATGGAGAGAAAAAAAGGCATTTTATGACAGTTAAAGAGAGCGGAGGGGTGGAGAGGTGGAGCGTAGCGTATGTATTGTACCACGTGCAGTACATTTGTAAAAAGATAAAAATCAAAATATCTAGATAAAAATAGATAATAAGTTAATATTTTTATTTTTTTTTTTAAAGAATATAAAACTACAGACATGGATATCAGGTGATACTTATGGTATATATTGACTTAAATTAATTAAAATAAATGGTAATTAATGTTACCGAGGGTGTACTTATTCCTTTCTAAATTTCGGGACTTCTTGGAAAAATTTCATTGTTGTTCAAACAAACACTCCATATTGTCATTTTGAATTGCGGCGTAGATTTGTAAAATTGAAATGAACACAAAAACATTGTTCGTAAAATGTAAACCTTTATAATGATATTCAAAAAAATTTCAAAAATTATCCAATCCCAACCATAATAATATTATAATGGCCATTATTATAATGATAGGTACTCCTGGACCTGATTGCAATACATTTATATGTACCTACATTACAAGTCCAAAGCACTCACATAACTTATAATATATGGAAACGTTTTAAAATAGGATAAGATTTTATTAATAATGAATTTGAAAAAACTATGGGTGCTAAAAAAAAAAAAAAATAAATAAATATAATAGTATTTTTAAAATTATTCAAAAATATAAATTGATTATTGTTTTGGTATTCGATGTGAAATGTGAAAACTTAAAAAATATTATATTGATGCAAGATTTTATCAAGACAATGTCCTATTTTACTTATGACAACTCGCATAACTTATTTTTATATTTATCAGAATAATATGACAAAAGATTAAAAGAAATGTAACTAGATAATTTATACACAAAACTGACCATGTGCCATGACGTGCAACTGTGAACAACTTTTCAGGTCGAGGCAATTAACAATGTTACCTTTTGTCACATATGATGCATAAAAAGCGTTCGGTTCCGAAATTTCTCACGATCATTACCTCTTATAATAAACTAAGTTGGCTTACGATTTTCAAAATTTTTCAAGTTGAACAAACATATAATAATAAGTGGGCAGTGTTATACGTGGTTAATTTTGGGCTAATAATATTGAGAAATCAAAATTGTATTAAATAAAACTTCACAAAACACGAGGTTTCTACAGCTGATATTTATCCTATAAATCGAATAACCAATTGAGGGAAGGGGGCGGGGGTCGTCACAGTAAAATTAAGAATGAGAAACACTAATTTAGATGAAAAATTTTAGACTCCGATCACTGACTACCAATAAACAATATCCTATGATTTTGTAAATTAATCATTAAAATGATGTCAGTCCGTTTGATAATTATTCATTAATTAAGAGATTTGATTTGATAATAAGTTAATGAATTAGACTACACAGAGTAAAATATAATATATATATATATATATATAATATGCAATAATATATACATAATTATTTAGATACATACCTAACGACAACTACGAGTTCATTAAAATAATATAGTTTACCCAATTATGTAATGACCTTTAATTAATTAATTTAACGCATATGAATTATTGTACTAGATTTTAAAATATAAACATTATTAAAATTTATTTATATTAATACCTTCTTACAAGTCCATTAAATATAATGTTCCTAATTATGTGATGACCGTTAATTATGACATTGGTCACAGTCAAATAGTAATCGGTATTATAGTGATTTGGTTCAGATTTTTTTCAAAACTACATGATTTTGACTATGATGATGGTAAAATTTTTTTTTTCGAAAAAACCAAATTTATTTATCGGTTTTCCGATTTTCACCAGTTTCGAAACAAATCCTCCTATTTCTTAGATTATGAACGAAGTGAAGTAGTAGCTAGGTAATGTTTTTACAATGATGTTTGTTTTTTTTTTTTTTACAATTTTTCGTATAGAAATACTTGTCCAAAAGTTTCGATCAGCAGCTTTTTGAAACCGGATTTATTTCCAGTTTGTACTTCATTTAGACCATCATGTTTATGACCAAACTTTATGGAAATTTAAATATAATTAGACTATAATATGAGAACATGTTGGCACAAGGAAACTTTGACACTTTATTTTTTTATTACATCTTTTTTCCATTTTTTATTTATTTAATCAAAAGTAATAATAAAGCCGAGTAAAGTAATAGTAAACATAAGAGAGTCAGACATACTTCGCGCCATGATTATATTCTTCGTTCTTCGGGTCAGATACTCTTGTTGGGTGTGTTCTATCTTTGAAATTTCTTTGCTTTATTTTTTTCATCCTTCTTTTTTAAATTTATTTAAATTCTAATGCAAATTATGTAAATTTTATCAAAAAAAATGCATTCCATCATATCGTAAATTAAAAAAAAAAAACATTTTCTGGAAACGTAGATGAAGAATATTTTTCCATCGTGTGAAGTAAATCGCCCGACTACTTTTCGGACTGAAAAATCGTGTCTTGCCACAGAACGGAGGAGTGGTCTCGCCGCCTAGACACGCATGCGACGGAATCGCGCAAATATTTTAGTGTTTTCGAAACGAATATTGAGTATGTGCAGTTGTATTATAACTAATGAAATTACAAGAGACGGAGCGCGAGCGGTGTGTTCTTTGCTTTGGACGCGTGTATCGACTCGACGCCCACAGCTGCCACGGTTAGACCTATCATTACGGATGTATTAGGATCAATTCTCTAATTGCATAAGGCCTTTGGCCACTGGCAGTTGCAACGTCCGTGTGCGCTGTCGTCCGCCCGCACCCACAACACGCAATTAAGTTAGGTCATGCGCCGGTTTGCGGTTCACGTAACCTGTTGCCCGCCCGAGTCGGACGTTTGAATAATAATAATAATAACAATAAAAGAAAAAACTTCGGCACGCTTATTATTTTGTGTAACAGTGAAATTTCGACGTCAAAACGTTATTTTCAGTTTTAATTTTAATACGATGACAATCAACGACCGATCATAATGTCAAGATAATAATAATTATTGTTTGAAATCAAATATTACAATTTTTGTGAAAGCAAATATTTTTTAGATTCTGAACGAAGTGAAGAATCTTATGATTTTACAATGATGTTTATTTTTTTTTTATTTTTTTCTTTTTTATTTTTTTTCTCTTTCTGTGAACACTTTTTCGTATAGAAATACTGGACCAAAAGTTTCGATCAATATC
>JAIPRM010006685.1:0-18284 GCA_025469315.1 Stegophylla sp. TES_Ste_2020 | reverse complement strand
TTTTTTTTTTCGTCTATATATATATATATATATATATATCATACATAAAATTCTCTTTATTTCTACATTCATACTTGAAATCATCCAAAAATATTAAGTTTAAAAATTTTTCTGAGATTTATAAAAATATTTTTTCTTCCTTTCCTATAGCAGCACTTCTGAATTTGGTATTATCACTATTTCTTGAAAATGCAAAAGTTTTGTAAGATAATATTGTCTTGTAAAAACTTTAGTTAGTTGGATTCGTATTATATTTATAAGCACATATTATATTTGAAGCTTCAGTCCAATTTCAGTAGCCACAACTATAGGTATGCTCGGATAAAAGCCGAAATATGTTTTCCTCAAGTACCGAGGGCATTTCGCTTTTTTCCCCGACTTATCTGAGGTTTTCTCGATTTCGACTTTTTCCAATAACATATATAAACACAAATAACACAATTTAGAGAGAAAATGTATTTTATTTACGTGTATTGTTTTTATGTATTATACAGATAAGTCATTAGTTTAGACTTTAGACTATATTCTAATTACTATAGTAACGGTATTACATTATCATAAAAGGTTGGTCCCATCTTACGGGTGCATTCGAATAGGCTCCCAATTTTAGGTAAATATGAAATCGAAAAAAATTTTTTTTTTTAAAAGTTAGAATCGGTAGATGACAAATTTTTCACGAAAATAACATTTATTTGTCAATAAAAACCTTATGAAACTTTTATTTATTAATCCGATACAAATTTAATTACCAAAAGATTCCTCGTGTGTCTTTCTAAACGTAATCAAATTTGACTTCATGAAGAACTTTTTACGACCATTTAAATCTTGAATTGTGTGTCAAACTATCCAAAAAAAAAAAAATGGCAGATAACTTGTGGTTATTATTTCTTAACATATTCAGTTAAATGTTTTTAATTTTTAGGGAAAGAATGTATACAATCATACCTAAATTTCATAGGTCAACTTAAAATCAGAAATTATTCTGTCTTGATATTGTTAAACATATTATGATCTCATTATAAAACTGATAATTATTGTTTTGTATAATAAAGAGCTTCGCTCAAAATGGTTTCATTTAAGATAGTATTTATTCTTTTGAACTCAACATACCCACCGAGAATACCCCTTACGAAGAGCAGCGAAGAATACCCATGGGGATTATGTTGCGAATTATGTCTGGGGTTTTTTTTTTCTATAGCAAATAATATTTAGTGTCGGTAGTGTAACTACTAACGTATCTAATTATTGGTTTAAGTGTTAAAGAAATTGACTTTTGTAAAAAAAAGTTTATATATTAAAAGGTACTTTTCTCCCCTTGAAAAAATGTATATAGGCGCCCGTGCCAAATAAATCTATAAAAGTAATAACTCGAATAATAATGATCTCGGGGTAATATGCAAATGCACACCTCAGTCCACTCGCCTACAAGCCGGAAGTACATTTTTTTAATTATCAGTAATGATATTCCATGATGTGATACGCACAAATGACATAATATTATGATTAGTACACGCGTGTGAACTATAAATGCGTACAGCTGCATGTATACGTATCTATATAGATCAGTGATTCTCAACCTTTTTAAAGTCACCGCCCCCCCTCCCCAAGAAGAGCAAAATATTTTTCAACGCCCCCCTTAAAAAATAAATAAATAAAAATTGTGTATTATTTGAAAAGTGTATAATTGAAAACTTAATAGAAAATACATGTACATAATAATTGATATTCATAAAGTCGAGCTGGCTTTTCAAATCTCATTAGTTGAACGTTTAATCAATTCTTGAATCTGTTAATCTGTTGTTTCAATGTTTATTGAAAACATTCAGAAAAACCACAGATATATACAATAACTAAATAGCTATTTAGTATTACAGTTGGAAGTCAACCTCCATATGTATGGTGGTCAATATTTTCATCCGTTCTTATCACTATAAAATATTAATGTATAAAAATAATAAATTAAAGTGTTAGTAATTTATTATAAATTATAAAATAAAAATGTCAAGTACGAGTAACAAATATATATAATAATATACAAATGTATGAATCATAGAAAAGAGATTAAAAAAATATATCCAGGTAAAAATAATAAGTATCTACTCGATCAATATTATAATACAGTAATGTTTAACATTTACCAACAATAAATATTATTCGGTAAGAGAACACACATTGGGAAGAGTATTAGAAAATTGGTTTTCTCCCAAAGTACGATCTGTGTTCACTTTGCTCTTAGAAAAGTTGTTGAAGTTGAAGATTTAGGTTTAGAATCGGTCAGAGATTTCGATTCAAAAGTGTTATCAGACGTAAAAAATTAAAAAGACACAACATTGTGTAAATGAGCTATTTAATATAGGTAGATACCTAAATAACTTTTTAATAACTTGATCCTTTGTGTGATTAGTCGGCGAAACCTTTTCTTTCGCCTCAACTGCTTAACGATCAGATACCTAAATGACTAATAAGTATAAAACAAGCTCACCTAAAAAAATCTATATTTGACCCCACTTTAGCTCGATTTGTACAGCAATGAGTTGAACAGGTAGTCGGCATTGTTAATTAAGTACTTAAAATACTTTCAATCAATTTTTATATTAATTAAATACATTAAAATATTTTGCCACAAAGATACTAATTATTAATATTATACATTACACAATAACAATAATATATAATAATAATTTCGAACTGATAAAGTGATAACAAACAAAAACATTGACTACCACGCATATGGTTTTCGACTTCTTAATCATAATGCGTTAGATATAATCAGTTAGCTTTCTAGTTATTGTGTATATCTGTGGAAAAAACACAATTACAGATAAGCCATGGAGGTGTCGTTCAGCGGAGTATCTGTATTTCATTTTTTATTTTTCTCCAATATTTTAGCTTTAATGTAAATATAATAATAATTATGCTCAACACACACCACCCTATCGCCCAAAACGTATTCACTGCCCCTCAGAACCTCTTCACTGCCCACTGGGGGGGGGGCGTTATTGCCTCCGTTGAGAACCACTGATATAGATAGATAGTCATGTGCGACCACAGAAGTAAATAACGTATATACAAATAGACGCGAGTGCATATAAATAGGAGTGGTATAATAATATGTTAGGTATATAATGATATATATATATATATACATACGTACTTCTACACACCCATATATACAGGGTGATTTTTTAAGCGTGCTCACCCCCATTTTTGGCCATAAAAATGCAAAATTTGGCATTTTTTTTTCCGGAATGTTCAAGTTACTATAAAACCGATATTTTCCATAACTCATTTTTTTCATGTCACCTTTAGGGTGTCCTGTGGAGATACAAACATTCTTTTTTTAAAATGGCTACCCCCTATTTTAATTACGGAATTATATTCGGGTTATTTTTCTGTAAATTTTGAAATGTATTGAAATTAAAATTTAAACGAGTAGTTTTTGAATTATTCAAATTTAAATATTAAGGAAAATTGTCACTTGGTCGCATGTTTAGTTACGTACGTAGTTCGTATTTTATTACATGAATCTACTCAATTAACCTTTAATCAGAAATAATTAGTCAAAATGATCATAGATATCATGTCGTGTGTACGAGATTAAATTTTACATTTACAAAATATTAATTATTCAGGTCGTCTTATCATCTTGTTTACCTATTAAGAATAAATTGAAATATGTGCCCGAGTGACGATTTTCCTTAATATTTAAATTTGAATAATATTCAAAAACTACACGTTCAAATTTTAATTTCAATACATCAAAATTCACAGAAAAATAACCCGAATAATTCAAATAGGGGGTAGCCATTCGAAAAAAGAAAGTTTGTATCTCCACAGGACACCACCCTTAAGGTGACATGAAAAAAATGATTTATGAAAAATATTGGTTTTATACAGTAACTTGAACATTCCGGCAAAAAAAATTCCAAATTTTGCATTTTTACGGCCGAAAATGGGGGTGAGCACGCTTGAAAAATCACCCTGTACAATAGGTGGTGGCAAAAAGAAAAGCGTGCAAGTGCGTGGCGGGGGTTGCGAGCGAGTGGAACACATAATATATTATATACACTGCCATCGCAGCACGGAGAAGGGTAGAAAAGTTATTGTGGTTTTGTTCTCTGAACGAGTCGCGGAATTCCGGCCATGATTATATTATATATATATATATATAATAGTACCCTATCCGTCGTCGTGCAGGGGCTATACGTATATATATATATTGTTATTATATAACGCGGCGGCGGGAGTCCATTATTCGAGCCATTTGCAGGGTCGCCGCCGCCGCGGCCGGTGCGCGGGCGCGCGGCTCTACAGACGCTGGGCGGCGGTGGTGAATCCGAAGGACATCACGCACGAAAGACGCTGCTGTGATGGTGCACCTAACGCGGCGGTGCAGCAGTGAAGGCGGCGGCGGCGGCGGCGGCGGGGAGAAAAAGGAAAATTTATCAACTATTCGTCGTCGTCGTCGTCGTCGTCATAGGCGGCGGCCGCGGGGCAGGGGAGTTTTGCACGTCGCGAGCGACAGGCGCGATGTAGTGCAGTGGCAGCGGTAGCAGCGCGGCGACCGTGGGCGAGGAGTGGGCGGCGGTTGCGGGTACAGGAAAATAAAAAAAAAAACAAAAAAACGGAACAGAAAAAAAGAGCTCTCTCGCGAGAGAGACGGCTACGAACCGCGGTGAATCGAGAAGAAGAGTGCTGCTGCCGGTTCCTTCATTCTTCTCCTCTTCTCTTTTTTTTCGCCTTCTTTTCTCCCGTCACCGCCGCCGCCGCCGCCGCCGCGGTGCCCCGCTTTTCTCTTTTCCGCACACACCTCGAGTGTCGGCCATTTTGAAAACTGGGCGGTGCCCCTGCCCCCCCCCACCCGGATAGGAGTGTCGCGAAACCCTCCAGCCCGGCGCGGCACGCTGCCACGGGCGGCGGCACTGTCGCGGCGGACGATAATGTTGTTGTTACACCGCTCCGCGCCGCAACACTCCGCTCGCCACCGCCAGCATATAATTATTATTATTATTATTATTATTATTATTATATACACGCAGTCGGCACGTCTCGTCTTCGTCGTAGTCGGCTTCGCTCGAGTAGTGTCTTTTTACCGCTCTGATTTCAAAAAATTTCAAACTAATAGGCGCCGACGGCGTCCGTAGGAATTCGTCAAGGGAGCGACGAAAAATGTTCGTTCTTGCAGGGTTACACTATAGGTCGATAGGTATAGTTTGAGACACTGTTTATGAATTTATTGTATGCATGGTAAAAACTTAATCTAACTGGTAGCAAGTATTGATTTTAATGAATTCCATACGTTGTTTTAAATCGATAAATGCATTTCTTCACATGAAATATTACCACTTGCCACTGATTTCATATTTTTTTAGTCGATTTATGAAACCAATTGTTTCTAAGTTCTATAGAATGAATAACAATCAAACTATTTTAAAATTAACTTATGTCTTTTATTACTTATAAAATCAAAAAACCGCATATACCTTTGCTACTCGAGTGGGATGATTCTCTAGGAGGGTTTATAAAATTTTAAAGTAACAATAAATCATTTCTTTAATAAAATTATTCTGAGAAGAGCTGTAGTTTTTTTCAAAACAATATTACTTGAAAATAATAAAAATTTGTTATTATTAAAAACATATGTGTTGTGAAAAAACTTTAAAATTTTTTTTCACGTACTATTAATTTGCTTAGACCAAAACATGACTCATATTATTGTTAATGTGTATTTAAATTTTCATAAAGTATAAATTTAAAAAAAGCTTTTATATTATAAATGTTGTGTTAAAATCTACTAAAAGCCTTGAAGTTCTTTAACACTGCTTATACACTTTATAATGTTTTAAATCAAATTATTAAAAAATTGGACATTTCATCGGATTAAGAGTTAAAGTTTTATTGAGGTTTTGATTGTTCGCTATTTTGCGTAATAATTACCAGTTTTGCACAAAGTCGAACATTGAACGATCATGAAACAAAAATTGACACATAATTTGTGACATTTTTTCTGGATGACAAGAATATAGAATTTTAATAGGAAATTACAAAAAAATGATATGTTCTCGAAGTTCTATATTTATTCCAAAAGTGGTCCATTTTTTACTGTAAATGGGTGATAAAATAAGATTTGATGTGACTTTAAATCGACCTTTATAAAAACTTAATTTTTTTTTTTTTAATTTGATATTTTACTTTGCAACATTATACCCTAAACTGTAGAAAAAAACGAGTATAATATACTGTCACTAGAAGAAACTTGTAAATTTAAATTGTATTAGACATTGCTTTGCTGTAAAATTCATAAAATCACACATTTTATTACGGTGTTTTTTAAATTAATGAATGTGTGCACACCTGATTACGAGGTGAGTTTTCAAAAACAAATAACTACTGTACATATAACAACATCAACGTTATATTTTAGTCGTGAATGGGATCCCATTTCACACATATTATTGGTCGTTTTAAAACAAAACTATAGTTTGAAATTAGTTTCGGGTGCACTGAGTTGCTTTTAAAACGAAATTAATACCCTGCCTGTATACCCGCACTCTTCGCGTACCTAAATGCTTAATATTCTGAATATTTTACGTCCCTATTATACGTGCGTGAAGTTGGCACCACCACATTGTCCTAGAAAATTAAAACCTGCAACAAAATTTTGCAAATTATTTGTTAAAATTTGCTAAGCAATTTTCAGAATTTGCATACTCACCAATTTTCTGGAAAAAAGGTTTTTCCGATGGCGGTGTCAAATTCACGCTGGCACCACTACATTGTGCTAGACACTTAAAACCTGCACTGAAAGTTTGTAAATAATTTGCTTAAATTATATAAGCGATTTTCAGAATTTGCATAATTACCGATTTTCTGGAATGGAGTTCCTGAATTGTGTTCTGACAGTACGTCGTGGGACTGTTAATTGAGACATGGATTTGAAATTTGAAGATATAATCCCTTTATCAAATTTATATACCAGACTTCATTCCAATCTCAAATCTCAATTCCAAATTTTGAAACTCATTATCATATTATTAATTCATTATATATGTATAAACCTTCTAATATGTCAAATTTCTAGGTATGTATTTTATTACAAAATGATAAATATGAATAAATCATATGATAAAATATATATTTAGATTTGAGATCATGCACGTTTAATAGTTTATTTAGGTTCTTATTTAATCTGGATTATGCAATTATTAATGAAACGTGCTTGTACGATCTGTACCCACCGCGGTCTAAGAGGAAATATTGAGTTCAAACAATAAGTTCTAGATGTGAAGAATTTGGACTGTTAAACGCATTTAACGAAAATTCAACCAGCAAATTTTTAATAACAATTTTGCTTATTTAGACACTTTTAGAAGGTTATTTTCCGAAATTCTCAATAATTTCTCCAAAATTCATGAAAAAACTACCCGAAATTCTACAAAAATGACTTAAAAACTTTTTTTTTATTCAAGCTTTATAAAACTTTAAATATGAATAGACAATAATATGGAAAATATTTTGGTGAAAGAAAATGTAGAAAATGTTTTTGCCAACATTTTTATCTGCATAAAAGAAATTTTTGTCCTTAATATTATTCTTAATAATTATTGCAAAATAAGTTTCAAAAAAGGATGTACTTCGTACCTTGGGTTTTCTTCTCTCCTCGAGTGGGATATTTTTGTGTGTGTACTGAATTTTAATGAAACGGTAGGTAAATAATATCTTCTATAAGACGATTCTAAGTAGAGGTTCAAATTATTCTAGACAATTTTACCTAAAAATTATAAAGTTTGTTATTATAATAAATAAAATTTATTTTTTAATCAGCTATTTTTATATTTCACAATTAACTGCAAAAAACAAAACATTTGGGGTTTTTTAAATTTTAAGAGAACTGTGGAGAATTTCAAAATATGACTTTTTAGAAGTACCATCTAGAGGCAAATTGTAATTCAAAAAGTTCTTGGCTGAAACTTTTGAACAATTACTTCCATACCAAAAAAAATATTTACAGAAAAAAAAATAAACATCATTGTAAAATTGACACCAGCGTCATCACTTTACTCAAAATATAATAATACAAATTATGTATCTTGTTAAGTATCAGAATACACACAGTGAAACACATTGTGTGGGAGTATTTTAAAATAAAACGTACGAAACATAAGAAATAATAGGTAGGTACTTTAAACAACGGTAGAAAAAAAAAATAATAAAATAACCGTTTACATTGCAACACGTTGAAAATACGTTATTTTTAAACGACAAAATAAATCAAAGCAAACTCGAAATTTCTTAGTACTTTTTATCGTCTTCATCATCTTTAGTCGTCTGTTACTGCTGTATAGTCCTGAAACGATTTACATTTTTAAAACAATATTGTTAATTCACTTTGTTTTTATTGCGCTGCATAAATATTAATCGCTCGGTCTAAACGGAAGAGGAGGAGTGAACAAAAATAGAAGTTTTAGTTAATTGCCTACCGCCGTCTATATTCGTGTGTGCGTTTATAACATAAGTGTGCGCCCGCCGCCACGACTCGGTCGGTGTGACGACGACGAAGGGGCGAGTTGAACGAGCATTACGTTTCACGTTTTGTAGCTCGTCATAAAGGGATTAATGCGAGTTTTATTTGTCGCGCGTTCACGAAAAGGTCGTGGCTCTGCCAACCATTGAACTATTAAAACCGCTTAATCCCCCCACCAGATGTACCTACTTACGGGTTATTTTCTTTTTCCCACCTCTCATGTCGTGTAATATATATATATATATACATATATATCAAGGTACTTACCTCTTATAAATTATTATGCACCGTACGTACGGAGTGTAATCGACTTTCTGAATATTTTTAGATTCGACGGGAAAACGGGAATTGGTGAAATAATGATTTTCACATCGTACAATTTATTTAAATAAGACTGAGCGACGGAACTGTGTTGTTAATCAGTTTTAGGGTTCTCAATATGAAACGTTTCACTCGAAATATTTTTTTTTTCCTCATATCTGCAGATGACATAATTATTTTGTATTGAAAAGTGAAACTTTATCAACCACTTGATTTTGTCACTTAAGTTGCGAATTTCACCAATAAATTGATTTACAGTTTGACTATGACGTCAAAGTCTAGTAATCTATATGTACCAAAAAATAATTTGTTATTAAAAATAACTTAATACGATTCTCGTGAAATTAATCCAAAGATGTGAATAATATTTTGATGATCTTTACAAAAATGTTTATACCTAAAATACCTACAATTCAATTTGGTCTATATTATTGTATTTATATATAGAGACGATAAACATTCCTTTGATCATTTCGAGAAAAAAAAAATGCAATTAAACAGAAATTCCATTGTAATTTTAATTTATTAAAAATAATAATTCATAAAATATGTAAGTCTATTTAAAAATTAGCTAGTTTACACATATATATATGATTCAGTTTAGGCTTTCATAAGGTTATTACCTGCGGTAAATTGAAAAGCTTTAAAAGGAACATAAAATTGTAAAAATTACAAAACTACCAATTTATGTAATAATGTAACAAATAAAAAACCATGGGCACTATTCACCAATAAGTAATAAATTCTTAGTATTTTAAATTTCCATACAACCTATAATATTTCTAAACACGTTCATTGTTCTCTTTTTCTAATTATATATATATATATATATAATTTTGGATTTTTTGATTTTTCACGTAAATTAAATATTTCATGATAGTTTCGTGAAATATTTCAAGAAAATACATTTCATGAAATTTTAAAACCCTAATCAGTTAAAAAAAAAAAAGAGCTCACTGATTCATCCACAGTCTGTATGTGTATTTAGAGTCATAAGCGCAGAGAGTATTTTGTATCTTTTAACATATTATATGAATTGTATCTTGTATCTAGATACTTTTTTATGTTTTCTATATTGTATCTTATTTATTTTGTTTTCGAATAAAGATACACAATAAGGTACAATCGATTTTGTAAAAAATAATCATGATCAATAATAATGAATAATATGTAATTAAAATGTATTCAAATAAGTTTTTAATTTGCCTTATGACATTTCCGTGTGGTATAAACCATGGACGGATCAAGACTTCAGACCGGCCCGGGAAAATTAATATGTATCGGCCCACCAGAAGATCCGTATTTGGTAAGAGGTGGGGACAAATATACATTTACATATATATATATATATAACAACTTATATAAGTATATATATATATATATACAAGGTGGTTCATTAAACATGCTCACCCCCTTTTTATGGCTGTGAAAATGAAATTTTTTTTTTTTTTTTTGATTCTTCAAATTACTATAAAACCCATGCCCTCCATAACTTTGTTTTTTACGTCACCTTAAGGATGTCCTGTGGCAATACAAACTTTTTTTCAAAAAGACACCAACGATTGAAAATTTAATATAATCTCACTCACATATATTATATCTAATTGACCTGAAAATATCTCAGAAATCTTAAGTCATTTTTTTTCTCTATAACCATTACCTAATATTTCACAATTTAAAGAGCATAAAAGAAAATTGTTTTAACTGATCTTTTTGAATTTTAGTAGACACTAGCCACCTAGGTGGAAAATGTTATTGCTAATATTTTGGTTTAATAAAAAATGTCTTAAGGACAAATAATTAATCATTTTACATGGGTTTGATTGGAAAAAAATCGGAGAAAGTACGGACAAATATAATAATATATTTTCAGTTTATGTACTGTTGAAATAAAAAGAATGACACTACACAGGACGTGGTCCACTGGGAAAACTCCAGGCGTCCCGCTAGCCCAATCTGTGTCTGGTATAAACTGATATAATCACGAAATTAATTGAATGCACGTTTCAAAAAACATATTTGAAAAAAGAACAAACCATTTCGCAGTGTAACACAGTATAAATCGTTATTGTTCCTAACATATTATATTTTGTTGGTTTACATCGAGCACTCTGATTTGTTTATATTGTTATGTAACTACCTAAGTTAAAGATTTTAAGCAAAAGTGCTTTTAATTTTCTAATGTCAATATTTGGATGACAGTTCTTACAAATATTAAACACTGGTTAAATCATATAATTAAATGAGATTTTATTTTAATATAATAACAAATGTGGGCAAAATTAAATTTGGTGTATTATTTATTTATGTTAAACGTTCTAGTCTATCCAGTGACGTATTCAGGGAAGGGGGCTGGATGTGGTATATCCAGCCCCTCCTCCATAATCTTGTTTCATTTTTTGTTTTACAAGAAAATTTTTGTAGAATACGTCCAAAATTCTATAGTTGTCGAGAATAAATATATATATATATATAAACATTAAACATCAAAAGTTCCCCAAGAGAAAAAAATTTTTTATTTTTATTTATCATAAGTTATAATGTTATTCATAAAAAATGTGTTAAGTTACTGATAACGTGTTGGAATATACAATTGATTTTAGTGAACACTGTGAATAACTCTATGTGTTTGAGCCTAATTTAAATCTAAACGTTACTATAATATAAGCTCTTCGTAATGTAATTTTACTATTAAGTTCATAACAGAAAAACGCTGGATACGACAAATCCAATGTAACACGAATGGTCTCTTATATTTTGTCAATATTTTTTATGATATATTATTAGTTCAATAAAAACAATCCTGGTCTCGTGCTGGGTTAGGATCTATACGAATGATTACGATCATATGTTTGCCCAATAAAACGTCGAACCCCATCACACCTAATCGTATTTTCATCATTTTGACGTTTCCCTATTTTTCTTCTTCTTTTATATTTTATTTTTTTGGTGTGCACTTGCCAGCGCTCCTCTATTGTGCGACGCCGAGGCCAGTACATAATACGTCAAAATCAATTTCATTTTATTATTATTATTATTATTATTATTATTATTATTTTATAGTCAAAGAGAAAAATCATTTTAAAGTAATTAGTCATATGTAACTTCTTTGTGTAAGCGACGGGCTGCAGTAATTTATTCGTCGTCGTAAAATAAAAAAAAAAAAATAAAAAAAAATCATTACCCAAACAACGCAGGGGTTAGTTGCTCCCTCGGCGCGGTATACGAGGACAAAAGAAAATGTCATATGTTCCCTATTCCCGGAGACCTGTCACGCGACGGAGTTTTGGCGGGGGCAGGCCCGAAAAAAAATTTGTACAACACTTAATGGCTCATCGGTTTTGCATAATGCACGACGACACCCCGATATGTGCCGTATACGCGGAATAATGGATTTGGGAAATAAACTATATACGATACACATCATGTATACAAAAAGCAGTATGCAAATTATAATGGATATTTTATGTTTATAATGAATAATGGCTAATGAGATAAAGGTGTTACATAACACGATTAAAACAATAGCATGAGTACACTGTGTGTGTGTGTGTAGCCAAATTGCTGTTAGAGAATCAAATGGGACTCTTACCATAGTTATATAAAATTTAATTATTAACATAATAATGGAAATTTCTTCGTTATATTATGGTTTAAATGTGTAATTTTACAATTTTATAAGCAAAATAAATGTTTTCATTGTATAAATATAAATATTTTTGTGGTGAAGAATTCTTATGTGTGTGTGTGTGTGTGTTTAGCCAAATTGCTGTTCGAGAACCATATTTATCATAGTTATATGATATTTACTTATTAAAATAATAATGGAAATTTTTTCATTATAATATTGTGGTTTAAATGTGTAATTTTACAATTTTGTAAGCAAAACAAATGTTTTCAGTATATAAATATAAATATTTTTGTGGTGAAGAATTTTTATTTTCTTTAACTTCTTTGGATATGAATGTATTGGCGAAAATAGAATAACAATTTTTTGACGGAAACTGTCATGTTTATTCTTAATTTAGTCTCCATAAATTGTAATGGTCTTAACTTTTTGCAATTTAAGAGTGAAACTGCTAAGCTTTGAATGGATTTGGGATCTTAGTCACCCAAAGCCCCCCCCCCTCCAATTTACACCTATACCCGGTGGCTTGATGAATAATATAATAATAATAGTTCAGAGTTATTCCGTAAGACGATTATCTGTTAAATTGGAACGATATTAATTCTTGATTATTTTCATTGTAAAATAAAGCGCTTCACAAGTTTATATGATTTCAAAAAACGACATTAGTCTTAGCACATGAGTGTTTCAAAACGTGCTTTCGAAATTCAAGAATAAAGTAACAATCATTATTTAAACTTTTTCAAACCTTCTAATAACTGTTCTATTTTAATAGTTACTTTATCCATTGCAATATCAGTATTTGCTACTGAGGAGCATTCGTTTGCAATGATATTAACTAAAATAGGACGTAATTTGAACCTTAGGTATTTCTCGCTCCTCGAGTTGAGCACTGTTGTGGGTCTATTGAATTTTAAAGAAGCGATAAATCATTTATTCGAAGTATATACTGAGCAAAGCTTCAATATATTCAAGACAATTTTACTTAAAATTATAAAAATTGTTACTATAACAAAAAAAAATATATATATTTTTAACTCAACCACTTCTATATTTCACTATCAACTGAAAAGATAAAAGAAAAATATATTACAAAAAAATGTGTTAAAAAAAAATGTCCAAAACTTTTTTTTCACATTTTCAAAATTTTCTTGTGCAAAAATATTTCTTATATTATTGTCTATCTAGATTTAAATTTTCACAAAGTTTGAATAAAATAAAGATAACTTCCGAGTTTTTTTTGTTAAATTTTGGGTAATTTTTCCTAAAATTTAAAAAAAACTATTAAGAATTTTGAAAAAAAAAAACTCTTAAAAGTACCATCTAGAGACAAATTATGATTCAAACAATATTTATAAAGTAATTCAAGTATTTTTATACAAAAACATGTACACTTAAAAGAAGGAATCAGATGTCTTCAGTGCGGCTATTTCGGCGCAAGGAAATTTCAGCGCAACGTTTTTTTAGAATTTTTAATTCTAAATAAAATCGTTTTTATTGGGTACGGTCATATAATAATGAGTTTTCAATCTAATCAAAACGATTTATCTTTGTGTTGACAATTTTAAATAGCTGACAACTTTGCATTGTAAATCGTCCACAATCGTGTTATGAAAAAAGTAAATGGGAGATTTTTTTTTTTTTGTACAAGGTGGTTTCGTGAACATCTTTGATAAATTTAATATTACCAATCATACAAAACATTTTTGAAGGTGTCGCAATAAAGAGACACGTGTAAATGTCGAGTTCACACATTTTGTAATATTACTCGAGAGCTCATCGATAATTATTACCGATTATGAAATCGACATGTTGTCTCCACGTCACGCATCAAGTCGATAATCAAGCCGAAATGTCCCCAGGGCTGGTATCGATTTGAATCGATCGCGATGCTCGAGGGGCGTAACACGAGCTCGCGAAGCGCGCAAGGGGAATTTTGCAAAGTAAGCAAAACCAGAGGAGCTCAATATGATAATAGTGCGACGCGGCGATGCCAAAATGAAGTGTAACGATGAGTGCCAAAACACGCGCAGAAACTGTCTGCTATAAACTACAATAATTTTGTACAGTAACTCTTTACCTAAAGACGAAAATCTTCAGTTCTATTAAAGTAATATGCTTGTGGCTCTGAAATGTCGTAGACCCAATTTTTAAAAAAGAAAAAGAAAATAAAAAACAACATGGTTTTTCAACACTAAATACCCAATTAGAAAGTGTACACTAAGAGCTGTTCGGCAGTTTAAAAATACGATTTAAATTATAAAATGTGTTATAAGTAAATGCCATAGGTTTGAAGTATAGGTTAGGTATACATTTTATCGTTGAAATGGTAGTTAAACGTGTATAGTCCCGGAAAATTAGTAACTTTTCAAATGTATTATAATATTATATTCTGAGCAAATGTTTTTAATTTGTATCGTGGAAATAGTGCTAAAAATTTAAAACAACATCATATTTAGCCAGTTTTCAAAATGTTTCTTAAAAGGTAATTTCATTTTTTTAGAAAATATTTTTCCACGTATGTGATAAAATACGAATAGATGCCCTGTCATCCAATTCAAATCGTAAGCCATAAGACGATTTTTTTTTTTTTTAATTTTTCATGTAACCTGACCTAACAACAGTGAATTTCACTCGGAACTTAAAATCTTACTGTTGCAAAAACGTTTGTTGTGTGTATAAAGCCCATCAATTAATTGCACAGACGGTATAGACACCTATATACATAACTATACAACCCGTTTTGCAATAAACCATCACTAAAATTCCTGGAATATTAAATTTAAATGGGTTGCATTATGTTTACAGAGTTTATGTTCTTTCCATTGATGTTTTGCAAAACCACTTGCGATATACATATTATATATAACCATGTTACAATGTATTTATGCTAATATATAAATTATTCAGAATCGTGGTGGGGTTAAAACACTTTAATAATCTCTGAAAGTATTCGAATTTTATGATTTCAAGTAGTTTGCAATAAATTATATTGAACACATATACATTACTGGTAATAATATTTATTTATTGCAGCATAATTCCATTACATTTTAACTTAAAATAATTTATCATTTTTATTTTGTCAGAACTATACAAATTATGTAAATTATAATGTAATATGCAAGTGTAAAATATAAAATTCCACGTTGCTCCACTGTTCATGATTTGTCACTCTTACTTCATACCACGGGTATGCTTCGCTTCTCGGATTAAATACTCTCAGTGAATGAGTTGAATTTTAAAGAAACAATAAGAAATTTCTTCAATTAAACAATTTTATGCAATTATATATTTATATAACAATTTTATTTTAATTACACTCAATAAATATTGTCAGTTTTATATTGAGTGTGTTTAACGAATGTTTAACAAAATAATCCGTGTCCATTTCATTATTCATGTAAATTATCAAATTTGTATAAGACGTTATAATGAGGAAAAAATTTATCATTAATTTAATTGTCATTTGAACTTTAAGTTCAAACGCTTGTAAAAACTATTTTTCGAGTTAACTTTCATACAAATATTTATACCACGTGTAAAAAACACGTGAGAAATCTTTTGAAAATTAAACATTTTTATCGAATTAAGAATTATATGTTCAATGAGGTTTTGATTGAAAAAAATCGTTATAATAATTAACGATTAAACAAAAAAAATTTGATTTTGAATTTTTTTCAAGTTTATTGGAAATGTACATGGTAAGCGTGCACTATACTCTATAGGATTATGTAAAAATGTTTAGCTAATAATACCGAGAATTTAAAATTTAATTAGGTATAAACATTCAAAATCGGGGTAATTCGAAAATTCTATATCTATCCCAAAAGTGGTACCACAAATGTATGGAAAGTTTTTCATTATTATATCTACCCAATTTTTCTATAGTAAATTCTTTTTTTTATAGAAAAATAATGAGAATTTTGAAAAATGACTTCTTCTTTGTAGGAATCACCGTGAGCCGCTTTCCGGTAGGTATAATATTAAAGTCGATGTTGGTAATTTTTGGACAAGAACGAAATTCACTCGAAACGTGAATAATAAATGATCATCGGTGGTTATTCCTCCTTAAAGGTATTCGAAAATATCGAAAAAACAAACTTAAGTATGACGTGATACGATTTCAAGACCATCGGAGTCAGTGTCCCCGCGCACGTGAAGTAGTATATATTACGCGTAATACGGTTAGGACCCCTGCACCGCACCCCTAGAGGCTCGTCGGGGTGGTGAAGCGCGTTGATGGGGGGGGGGTGGTGGCGGTGGCGGTGGTGGACGTCGGTGTAGACGCGTCGACGCGGAAAAACGACGAGTAAAAATCGCGTTGTCTCTCTAGTTTCATTTTATTTATTTATATTTTTTGTTTTTTCCCTCCCCTCACCGACCGTACGGGACACGTGACCGGCCAATGTCGCGCATAGTAATGACACAATACGATACGCACCGCACGATTGGCACACATCACACACGTGACCTGACCGGAGGGATACTGTGGCACAATCCACCAGCACACGCGGAGGCGGTAAAAAACATATATATGTATACATAACGCGTCACATACGTCGCAAATATTATACACGTACATACAGGGTGATTTTTTTAAGCGTGCTCACCCCAATTTTCGACCGTAAAAATGCAAAATTTGGGATTTTTTTTTCCTCGGAATGTTCAAGTTACTATATAAAACCAATATTTTTCATAAATCATTTTTTTTCATGTCACCTTAAGGGTGGTGTCCTGTGGAGATACAAACTTTCTTTTTTTTCAAATGGCCACCCCCTATTTTTTTAATAACGGGTTATGTTTCTGTGAATTTCGAAATGTATTGAAATTAAAATTTGAACGAGTAGTTTTTGAATATTATTCAAATTTAAATATTAAGGAAAACAATTGTCGCTCGGGCACATATTTTAATTTAGTCTTAATAGGTAAACGAGATGATAAGACGACCTGACTAATTAATATTTTGTAAATGTAAAATTTAATCTCGTGCACATGACATGATATCATTTTGACTAATTATTTCTGATTAAAGGTTAATTGAGTAGATTCATATAATAAAATACGAACTATGTACGTAACTAAATATGTGCCCAAGTGACAATTTTCCTTAATATATTTAAATTTGAATGGGGGTGAGCACGTTTAAAAAATCACCCTGTATATATATAATTATATATTAGGGTGACCATATTTAAGAAAATAAAATACAGCACGAAAATATTTTTCATAATATTTTTAAATAAATAAGTATTTATTACACACACACACACACACATATATTTATGTTTTTGAATCGTGACAGGAGTATAATTTTTAAACTACCCATTATAGATTAAATATTAACACATAAAAACATTATTTTGAAAAACATAAAATAACATAACAAAACTAAATTGATACTTTTTAAAATTTCTTCAAATCCTTTATTCGTGCATATTGTATACTTTACTTTCTAAAAAAAACTTGTTAATTCATTTTACGATTATAATTATTGATCTAATAGTATCCAAAAGATTTCTAAATTCCGGTGCATACTAGTTGCCTCCCAAAATATACGAATTGCCTCCCGTCTTTATCGCAAATAAAAAGGTTAATATACACTAGTCGCCTCCGATGATCAGGTAGTTCATAATTATATACGAGTTGCCTCCCGAAAATTTCCACACCAGTGGCCTCTCGTGTAGAATTAAACAGTGGTTCATAAACTTTTATTAGTATTTATTTATATAATTTATAATAATTAGTCAATAAAAAAAAAATTATTATGACACAGATGTAATGGAAAAAAAAATATCTATAACAATCTTA
>JAIPRM010006684.1:0-18284 GCA_025469315.1 Stegophylla sp. TES_Ste_2020 | reverse complement strand
AATAACTTTTTGAAACCGGATTTGCCTCTAGATTGTACTTTAAAGAGGTCATTTTTTGAATTTTTCAATTCTTTAATTTTTTTTTTTTTGGAAAAAATTACCCAAAATTTGACAAAAACTACTCGGAAACCATAATTTTTTGATCCGAATTTTATGAAAATTTAAACATAGATAGAAAATTCTATAAAAAAGATTTTAGCGCAAGAACATTTTGAAAATGTGAAAAAAACTGTTTGACATTTTTTGAAAATTTTGTTTTTTCTTAAATTATTAATTTCCTTCGTTCAGAATCGTTTTACTGAAGAAATAATTTATCGTTTCTTTAAAATTTAATACGCCCGTCAAGAGAATACCACCCGTCGTGCGAAGTATGTCCTGTTATGTCCTAACCTAACCTGCTTTTTACTTTACTAATGTTTATCTTTGCGCATCTAGTCAGTCACGATAAAAAAAAAAAAATGCAAAATATTCGGATTATCTGGTTTGATTAGAACCTGGCACGGTTGCGTGGAAGGTCTATTGTCATTCCATTGCACCACACTTACATCGTTGAACGTTGGGTCGAAATAGTAAATAATAAACGAACGTAGATTTTATTTCACAGATCGTATTCAGCATCGAAAAATACATAATATGACATTACCTATCAACCTCTCAACTTTTCGTGTGTTAATAAGAAATATGTAGGTAATATAATAGGTAATTTATCCGTACTTTCTCCGATTTTATTTCATTCAAATTCCTGTAAAATTTTTAATTATTCGTCCGTAAGAAATTTTATTGCACCAAAACATTCGCAAAGAAATTTCCTATTTAAGCACCAAGTTTCAAAAATATCGGTTCGGCTAACTTTTTTTTATGTACGTTTAAGTGTGTAATTTAAGTAAAACGAACGAATTTCGTCGAAATTCTAAATTCAAGCGGTTATAGAGGAAAAACTTGACTTACGATTTTTGAAATTTTTCAGGTTTATTAGACATATATGTCAATGAGATCTCATTAAATTTTTAAGTCTTAATATCAAAAATCAAAAATTTTATTATATATAAAAACTAAAAAAATATGAGAAATTTTCAAATTTCTGAACTGAACTCAAAATTGATCAAATCCTTTTCAAATTATTATGTTATATTTTTATGGCCATTTTTAGTCGTTGTTGAAAGTTTTAATTCTCTAGCTGCATTATTTTAAAAGTTATGTCAAAAAGTAATTTTTAATTTAACGGAAAGTTTTTCTCCGTTTTTGGAAAAAGTATTGAGAAATTGGAAAAATGACCTCTTTAAAGTATCATTTGAGTATGATTCCAGTTCTATAAAGATACTGATCAAAACTTTTGGACAAGTATTTCTTTACGAAAAAGTGTTTCCAGAAAGAGAAAATAAAAAAATAAAAAAAATTAATCATCATTGTAAAATCATAAGCTTCTTCATTTCGTTCAGAATCTATAAAAAAAAAAATAAACATAAAAAATATAAGCTTCTTCAATTTGTTCAAAATTTAAAATTCACAGAAAAATAATTCGAATAAAATTCCGCAGTTCAAATAAGGGGTTGCCATTTGAAAAAACAATTTTTATCGCCATGGGGCTTCTATGAAGTAACATGAAAAAAAGTGAATTCTGAAATACATAGCTTTTATAATAGCTTCAATATACCCCTTCCCCCCTCCCCCAAAAAAAAAAAAATCCTAATTTTTCAATTTTTATGACTAAAATTAGAGGTGAACACGCTTCAAAAATCTCACGAAATATATATACGATATATATATATATATATATATTATACATATATTATACAATTACACCAAACAAAATAAAAACGTTCACATTAATGAGATAATGTCTACTAAATACATAAAATGTGCTAATATTGGTATGCTTACCACTGGTAAATTTGGAAAAAATTTTAATTCATTTTTTTCAGGACTAATAAGACACACAAACTCAGTAACAATAATAATGAATAAATATTTCATTGTTTTCGTTTTTTTTTTTTTTTTTTAACTCAGTAATACTTTATCAATATTATTGATATAAATTTAAAGCGTTTAAAAACAAAATCATAACACTAGTTTACACTAATAATAGTAGTCACTATAATATACTATGTTACTATTCACTGTTTGAATATTACATTATTTTTAGTGACCTACAAAAATGTTTAAATAAATGTTCTTTGTTATTTATATAACTTCATGGAAAATGGTTAACTATAGATTATGACAATTATTGATAATCATCAAATGTATTTATCTCATATCTAAATAGAATTTTTTTGAAACGTAGTAGTTTGCGTTTGGACTAAATATGACAAACATTAGATACGATTGTTTTTACATTTATACGTCATTATATTCAAGAGTTATATTGTTTTTTGTAATAAAACTGGTCAATGTAATTGTATTGTGTGAATATATTATGTAATCGTGAAATGGACAGAACATAAAATAGGTTTTTTCTGAATCTACAACAGATGAAACAAATATTAACGAGTTAATGACGTAAAAAATATTCATAACGAAAAAGAAAAAATGAATTTGTACACTAGTGGTGAACACTGAACAATATACCTCGGTTTTTTTTTTTTTTACATCGCCAGTTAAAGTAAATAAGGTTTTGTGTAAGTACGGGTTTATACGGCCGTATATATCCGAGTATACTCCTATACTGGCTATATATGTAAAAAAAAAAAAAAAAAATAGAGAAGTAAGTATTAGCCCCGAAAAAGATCGACATCCAATTTCTTGTTGTAAAAATAAAACTCCTCGTGGAAATAAAACTTTAGTTATTCAATCTGTTAACTTACTCAGATGAAAACATTCATACAGGAAACAATACTTAACTGTTTAAAAATGTCATCATATTTTCATAATTTTCTTTCACCAAAATATTTTTCATATAATTGTCTATCTATTATATTTGAATAAAGTTAAGAAAATATAAATAAATAAATAAAGACATTTTTGTCAAATTTCCAGTAGTTTTACCCAAAATCTGGAAAACTATTGTGAATTTTGAAAAATATGACCTCTTTGAAGTACCATCTAGAAGCGAATCCTGATTGAAAATATTGCTGATCGAAAGTTTTAAATGAATATTTTTGTACGAAAACATACCCCCTTCCCTATTCTTACTTTACATTTTTTTATTGTCATTTCTCTCTGAATTTTGTGTATTGAAATCAAAATTCGAATTAGTAGTTCTTGCATTATTCAAATTTAAGTATTAATGATAATAGTCATTAAAACACATATTTAGTTATGTTGTACGTAATCATTATGAATCTGCACAATCAACGTTTAATCATAAATATTTTGTCAAAATGTAGATTCATAATATTGTAAGTTAACCATAACAATAATGAATACAATAATAATAAAGTATTGTGCACCTATAATGTACCTAAGAAGCTATATTTAATTAGAAAAATATAATTAGAAAACTATTGATGCACGAGGATTTTAATTCAAACCATCGTATTCAACATCGAAAAATTCATAAGATGGTAAATATACATTTGAAATTTTTATGATACGTTTTCGTGATAATTTTTAGTAGTTGATGAAAGTTTCAAGTTTTTGTCTCATTATTTTTAAAGTTATATTAAAAAGCAATTTTCAATTTTACGGAAATTCCGATAATTGTATATTTTGCCGTTTTTTGTCCATTTTTCAACAGATTGTTCTGTGTTTTTGAAAAAAGTACTGAGAAATTTGAAAAATGACCTCTTAAAAGTACCATCTGCGTGTTATTTCAGATCTATAGAGATATTGATCAAACTTTTGGACCAGTATTTCTATACGAAAAAGTGTTCACAGAAAGAGAAAAAAAAATAAACATCATAGTAAAATCACAAGCTTTTTGCTTTGCTCAAAATCTAAAATATATTGGTATTATTGAGAATAATTTATACATGTTTGTGTGTGTCCGTGTACAAGAAGGAAGACGCATATATGCATCCCGACTCCTGGAGCGCATTAGTTTACGGGTACCAAGTGTTCAGACCAGGTCACAAGGGGCCATTCGTCCTCGACACTGTAAGATCCAATTTTTTGATGAACGATCCCTTAGTCACAACCATACGCTCGTTAAACAATAATAATGTTGATCTTTGGCCTTAATCTAACACAATATTTTTAAATATTTCTTTTCTGTCACTCGTGTTACTTAAATCTTATATACTTTACTGTTATAACTAATTATGTATACTCTGTCATTTTATTTATACCTATGTAAAAAGCTGATTGGCGTATATTTATAAAATAAATAAATAAATGAATATACATAACACCTGTAGTATTAGTTTCAGCCGATTAAGTATTTTAAGCTGTGGGAATTAGCTAGGAAGAAAAATTCGTCAATGGCGCAAAATGTTGTTGGAACATAAAAAAATTATACTATATGGGAACTAGAAAGTAAGAACAATCACACGCTTTAGTAAATATTGTAAAGGTATCGTTAGAGAGCGGGATTTCGATTAAGTCCGTTTTGGGTCGTCATTGAATCGAAGAAGACGATCCAAAGTTAGTCTTGGAATGAAACTCAGTGGGCACGGTGAGTCCACTCTAGATTTTAAGTCTGGGTAAAGGACTTGCTTGGTCAAAAGGATTTGTCGAATCGAGTGGTCGAGACTCCTTTTCAAAGGTCAAACTATATAATTTTTTTTTCTTTCTTTGTTTATATTTCTCTATTGAAATAATTTTTATTTAATTTGTGTTAGTAGACAAAGCATTAATATATTATAATATTGGTCTTGTTATATTTTTCGACAAAATAATTTTATTTTAATTGTTTTTTTTTAAATACGTTTCGAATTATATATATATTTTTTTTTTTCACTGCGGAACAAACTCTTGTTAATAAAAACAAACAACTATATTTTTGACGTGCGTGAAGTTGGCACCACCACATTGTGCTAGGCACTTAAAACCTGCACCAAATTTTAGCAAATAATTTGCAAAATTTGGTGCAAGTTTTAAGTGCCTAGTACAATGTGGTGGTACCAGCATGAATTTGGCACCACTATCGGAAAAACCTTTTTATCAGGAAATTGGTAAGTATGCAAATTCTAAAAATTGCTTAGCAAATTTTAACAAATAATTTGCGAAATTTTGGTGCAGGTTTTAAGTGTCTAGCACAATGTGGTGGTGCCAACTTCATGCACGTATGTTTTTGTTTTTGCATGCTGTGCTTTTATTGACTAAGTCACTTGTATGACTAAAATAAATTGTTTGGTAAATTTGATATTAAGTTTTATTCTCGCATACAACGCATTGACTAACTTTGTCACTTGTGAGGAAAAATTAATATCATGAAGTTATTAAAATCGAGTTAAGTTAAACAATATTATATTGGGTACCTTTGTTTGAGGTCCTCTGCAGAACAGATCATTCAAAAAAGAAAATAATATCGTTAAGAAAAAGACGAATCCCATGCTCAGTCATACAGTGAAATGATTAACTTTGTCATTAGCTTGAGTTTCTTCGACACCGAGAAATAATATTTTATGTTGTAACGGAAAACTTTCAGGTTATACCATATATGACAAAAAAAAAAATAAAAATAATAAACATCGTTGTAAAAACACAAGCTTTTTTGCTTCACTCAGAATCTAAAATATATTTAAAGTAAAGGTGAAGTGGAGGAATATGGAATTTTATTTGTGGAGGAAAAAGGAAGGTAAATATAATATATATATTTTTTATTTGGAAGAAAATGTGTGGTGGGAGAAAATGAAATTTGATTTTTGGAAGAAATTGGAATTTGTTTTTTTTGAAGGAAAGTGGTCCCGCCTATAAGACCGAATTCGACTCTACGCTGCTGCAGTTAACATCGAAATCTAGATGCGAATAAAAACACCTCGGAATGCACGCAACCTGTGTTACGTCCGTCACGTTTGTCGCCCACCGTGTGTACTCTGCAGGTATACGTGCACCGCAAACAAACAACGTTTTAACGTAATTAAACACATTTGAGACCCCTTTGTTCCGGTGGCGGCGGCAGTGATGGGATGGAAGTTCCGGTTTTTTCACCACCACTGCTATCGTTTAATATTTTTTTAATTTAATTAACTCGAGTACACGCACTATAATTTATATGTGTTTCTATAGGGTGTCCAGAACGCAGTGCCCTGAAATCGAATTTTAGATTCTGAATGAAGCGATTGATGAAGCTATAGTGTTTTTACAATGTTTATTATTATTATAATTTTTTCTGTAACCACTTTTTCGTATGGAAATACTTTCCCTAAAATTTCAATCGGCAACTTTTTGACATACATCTAGTAGTTCTTTGAAGAGATAATTTTTTGAAATTCTCAATAGTTTTCTCGAAATTTGGGAAGAACTACCCTAAATTTGACAGAAAAAACTAGGAAAGTATCTTCTTTAATCCAAATTTTATGAAAATTTAAATATAGGTAGACAGTAATATGAAAAATATTTTAGCGCAAGAAAATGATGAAAATATAAAATAAAAAATGTAGAAAAATTTTTTCTAACGCTTTTTTTCTCGTCAAAAATATTTTTTCTCTGTTTTTAGTTCATAGTCGGGTATGAAATTGGCTTAATACAAAATATTTTTTTTGTTAAAATAACAAATTTTATAATTTTTAAAAAAAATTATCTCGAATAAACTCAAACTCCGATCAGAATCGTCTTGTTGATAAAATGATTCATCGTTTCTTTAAAATTCAATACACTACAAGAGTATCCAAAACGTGAATAATATCCATGATGCGAAGTATGTTCAACTTTTTTTTGTTTAACGAATATCACTTTAACTTATGTAGTTAAGAGCGTAGCCAGGATTTTTACCAGGGGGGGGCACGTAAGCATAAAATTTAAAGTATTCATTAGAATATTCGATATTCTACATATTAAAAACATACGCTTTTGATCAGGATGGAATTTGCCCCTAGCTTCCCCCCTTGGCTACGCCCTTGTATGTAGTATTTTAGTACGTAAAACAATTTGAAAACAGTTAAAGTAATATGTGCAATATAGTATGACAAATAAATGGTAAAATATTTAAAATAATAGAAAGAAAGAAAAATAAAATTTAAATAATTAGGAACGTAATATTAAGTAAAGAATAAATAAATTATGTCTGTAATGAAAAAAAAGAGGTCTAATTGATTTACTATATTCCCAATTTATTGTATAACAAAATATTTAATGGTGTACAAGACACATATTGTTTGGAGAATAATATTTTATATAAAATAATTCCTTGTTTGAAATACTATGTTTATTATTATAAACATTATTGTTTTTAAAATGATATTATATAAATCTTGAATTTGACCGAATTTTTCTCACGACTGGCAGAGGCGTATTGCCGAGGTGTCATTTTGCATACCCTGTACCTGGATATAGATAATCTCAGTGTCCGGCCCATCCGTTATAATAATATAAATAATAACAACGACATCGACGACGGGTGAGAAGGAGGGTTTTTATTTTTTAATCGCGGGATGGTTATTTTTATTTATTATTATTATTTTGAGAAACGCGCTCCATCCTACACGCCCTTCGTCGTGACAGTACTGGGCGATAAACGATGGCGCGAGCAACACAGGCAACAGCCATATAATATACGCGGAATTAGAACCAGGTTATCTATCAAACTGATAACTATATTGCAGCACAGCATTTTTTAATTTTGACGTCGTACACATTTTCGTGAACTACTCTGATAAACGCCAAACCTATATCGAAAAAAAGTTAGTATTTTATTATAGTGATAATATACTGCAGTGAACTTGTTTTACTATTAATTAATTACATTTTTAAATAATTAATTACATTTTTTTTTTTCAATTAAATTCCCATTATATAAACTTATGATTCTCGTCGGTCGCGTGCGGTCAGCTGTTAACTTCGAGGTTCTGTCTAATGAGAATTTAAAACTCGAAGAAAGTTCTGACCAAATATTATTTCTAAAAATACGTTAGTACAATTCAGCTTAGGTTATCATCTCGAAGACAACTGTTTTTCAGTAGTCGGTAGAACTTAACGGTTCTGAATAGATAAAAGATTTTGATGATTTTGCATTTATTTTTTTTTTTTTCATTTTAAATACATTTTAGATTTTGAGCGTAGCTCAGAAGTTAATGTTTTTACAATGATGTTTATTTAATTTTTTTTCTGTACACACTTTTTTGTATGGAAATAATGGTCCAAATATTTCAAACTACAACTTTTTGAAACCTGATTTATTTGTATTTTACAGAAGCCATTTTTCGAAATACTCAATTATTTTCTCAAAATATGGAAAAATTACCCAAAACTTGACAAAAAAGACTCGGGAACTATCTTTTATCCAAACGTTAAGAAAATTTAAACATAGATAGTAATAAATATGAGAAATATCATGGTGCAAGCATTAGCGCAACTTGGAAAAAAAATTTGGGGGGCTAATTTGTTTATTTTGTTGATTTAGCCCCCCAAAAAGCATTAACTTATGTAATTCTCATAAATTCTGGAGGGGCTATGAGTAGTTTTGTGGGGGCTCAGCCCCCTTAAGTCCCCCTCTAATTGCGCCTATGGGTGCAAGATAATTTTGAAAATGATGTGAAAAAATAAAATTTGGAAATTTTTTCAAACACTTTTTTATCTCGTAAATTTTTTTTTTTTTTTAGTAAAAATGTCTTTTAGATTTTAAACGAAGTGAAGAAGCTAGTGTTTTTTTGAATGATGTTTATTATTTTTTTCTTTCTTTTTTTGTTTTTATTTTTTTTTTGTGAACACTTTTTCGTTTGGATCTACTTGTCCAAAAGTCTCGTTCAGAATTTTTTGAAACCAGATTTGTCTTTAATTGAATTTCTCAACTCATTTTTTTTTTTTTTTATTTGAAAAACTACCAAAAGTTTGACAAAAGGACTCGAAAACCATAATTTTTTCAACATCATTTTGGCACAAGAAAATGTTAAAACGTGAAAAAGTGAACATTTTTCTAACATTTTTTCTCATTAATTACTTTTTCCTTTTCTTAGTTTATTAGATAAAAAAAAAAAATTAAATTAAATATAGATAAGAAATCCGGACATATACTTCGCAACACGGTTATTCTTCGCTCATCAGGTCAGATATTTTTTGTGAGTGTGTTGAAAATGACGACTAATATTATTCCTTATATTACTAAAACTTTGCCCAGAATCGTATAATTGAAAAAAATGATTTATCGTTTCTGACACGAGGATCAAAGAATATACTTAATGCGAAATATGTGTGGCTTTTTTGTCTATACTTTACCAATCTTTGCTTTAATTTAATTTACTTCATTTCACTTCACTTCACTTCACTTCACTACACTTTACTAAGGAAAAGCTAGTATTTTTACAATTATGCTTATTTATTTTTTCTGTCAACACTTTTTTGAATAGATCAGTAACTTTTTGAAACCGCATTTGCATCTAGTTAGTACTTTAAATAGGTCATTTTATGAATTTCTCAATTCTTCATTTTTTTTTTTACAAAAAACAAAATTTGGCAAAAAAGACTCGGAAACCATAATTTTTTGATCCGAACTTTATAAAATTTAAACTTAGATAGACAATAATATGAGAAACATTTTGGCCCAAGAAAATTTTGAAAATGTGAAAAAAAAATTTCGGACATTTTTCTAACACTTTTTTTTCTCATTTAATTTTTTCCCCTTTATTTATTAGATAAAGAAAAGTAAAGTAAAGTATAGACAAGGAAGCCGGACATACTTCGCACCACGGATATTTTTCGCTCTTCGGGTCAGATACCCTTGGTGGGTGTGTTGAAAATGACGACTATTATTGTTCTTTATATTATTAATTTCCTGCGTTCAGAATCTTCTTATTGAAGAAATGATTTATCGTTTTTTTAAAATTCTACAAACTCACCAAGAGTATCTGGCACAAAGAGCGAAGAATATCCGTGGTGTGAAGTATGTCTTTTTAGATTTAATAATTCCGTTATACACATAAGATAATTTTATGAATGTTTATTTTTATAAAGTTTGTACCCATTGAAAAGATTTGTATATTATATTTTTATCACTTTTTCCTTTGTGGGTACTAAATAGTAATAAATAAGTAATTAATATATGTAATAGGTACATTACAATATAAATATTACTAAATACGTAGTGTACCTAGGTAAAATGTTTATAATAAAAACTTTTGCGGAATTTAATAAATGTTTAAAGATTGTTTGGGACTAAAGCCCCCCAAAAAATCAAATACTAAGTCCGCTCATGATTAGAGTTCGTTTTTTCAGGTATTTTTTTTTTTTCTATGTCAAAGCTATGTGATAATAAATTCGTTTCATGCTACACAGAATGCAATTCACGCAATTTTATATAGTTTTTTTTAGCCATTATTAGAGTTTTGATCCTTTTTTTTTAGATTTAAAGCATTGTATTGTTTCATTTTAAATACTTTTTTTCGTAATTTCATAGAGCCTTAAAATCCAGTGGCGTAGTCTGAAATTTAGCCACCCGTGTCAGAGATTTGATTTTTTTTCTCTTGCTGTTTTAATTTTAAATGTATTTTATTTAATTTTGCTCGTTTCTTAATTTTCAAAGGCCTCTATTGTCGTTTTTTACTCACTGCTTTTGAAATTAATATTCAGAGGAAACAACTTTTTTCTTCAGCCCTTCTTAAAAAATTTCACCATCGAAAAGTGCGACTGCCTCCTCTGCACTCCACGATATGCCATTAACAAAATTCTAACTCTAATTATTATTATTATTATTATTATTATTATTATTATTATTATAGTTATTATATTGAAGTTGAAAAAATGAAGCCACGAAGTGATACGACAAACAACCACGATGACATGGAGAAATGGACTCGTAGACGCAGCAGGACGGTCAGCTGGGATAATTCGGTTGGATCGAAGTCTTTATGCTACAAGACAACTCAGCCACAGCAGGTAAGTTTTTTTTGCCGTCCAAACCTTTTTGCAGCGATCACCACCAAAATATATTACAAAATTTACGTATATACGGTGACACTTGAGGTCACTCGATTGTTGCCCACCTTATTATGCTTGCCCATGCGGTTGACTCTTTTACGGTCACTGCTCTTTTCGGACGCCAGCGATTCTTCTAAATACTAAATCGGTTACCACGGTTATATAAGTCATACCACGGTTAGATATTTATCTAAGAATCGATTCCCGCTAGTGATCAAAGCTAGTGGTCGTTTAACCAAACTTCCCTCGCTTGCTTCCTGCGTTGTAGGGCATTTTCGCAAATCTGGTTAAACCACGGATTTCTCATAAATCGTCGTCTCCCAACTGTTTGTTCTGTCGCTTTGCGGATCACATTTCTTATAGCAGACCATAAGCTTTCGATATCATCATTCTCGTTATCTATATGTTCATTATTAACCTCGTTTGATATATTCTTACAGAAATCTTCACAAATTTAAAGGTCACATAGTTTTTGTATATCAAAGAGTTCTGTTTGTTCTTCTTTTCTCTTTTTTGCTTTCTTCAGTTTCACTTTAAGTTTCCCTACAACTAGGAAGTGATCAGATCCACATTCCGTACCGCGGAAGGTCCTTCATCTAGTACACTATTGCTGAATCTCGCATTCACCAATACATGATCAATTTGGTTACTGTATCTGCCATCTGGAGACCTCCAGGTACCTTTATATATATCCTTATGTGGAAATGAAGTGCTCTTTATTTTTAAACCCCTTCCAGTAGCTAATTCGATTAGTCTGAATCCGTTGTTATTTGATAGCTGATGTAAACTATTCGATCCGGTAGTTGTTTTGAAGCACTCTTCTTTACCAATCTTTGCGTTAAAGTCCCCTAACAAGATTATAATGCAATGTCTGGGTATTCTAACGTAGATTCTGTTGTATTTTTTCCCGTATACGACAATTCCAACAATGAATAAAATTCCTCCTTTTCCTCATCGCTTTTATCTTCAGATGGTGCGTGTGCATTGACAAATGCAATGTTGAAGAATTTTCCCTCCACTATGAGGATAGTCAATCTAGACTTCACTACTTTTAAATCTTTAATTGCGGATGCTATATTCTTTTAATGATAAAGCCGGTGCCTCCTTGCCTGCGGTTGTCACATTGACCGAAGAAAATTATCGAGTTCCCTATTTCTGTAGAGCCTTGTCCGCTCCACCTTATCTCTTGTATAGCTAAAATCTCTAACCTGTACTTATTAAATAAGTAAATGTTAAGGCTGCTCCTGGTTGATATAAAGTCCGTATATTCCATGTTCCAAAACGTAGAGCTGATTTCCAGTTTTCCAGTCTGAATTCCGTTACTCTGTCCCGAGGCAAAAAATTGGATTCCTGAACAGTGGTGTTTTACGATAGTGGGTTGTTGGCCCACTGATCAATCCCCAACCTGGAGGGCCAGACCTCTCCGATCACCTAAGAGCAGAGTGGGGCTATTGCAGCACCCAATTAAGGGCACTGGGCGATGGGGACGCCACTTTCCCAACGCCGTCTTCAAAAATTATTATAATAATAAAAATGTTAATAATTACAATACTGATAAAATAAAAAATAAAAGTGTTAATAATGATAATACTGAAAAAAAAAATTAAATGGCTATATTGTGACCAATGCCTCGAAGATATTCGAAAAGGGTCTTACGCATTCATTATTAATGCTTACGCATTAAAATATTCTTTTAATTTTCTAATATAAGTCTATTAATAAAATCATTGCCAACTTAGTATGTATTGGGTATCGATCGATTGTCCTGTCGGTCGATTGTCCGTGTCGGTCGATTGTCCTGTCGGTCGATTGGGTGTCTGTCGATTGTCCAGATCCCTATTAATGTACCTACCTCCAGGCTATAATTAATTGCAATCAACCGTTCATTGCCATCTATGTCAATAAACATAAATTACTCAATATATAAAAATATGCTAAAGCGAATAAATTATTTTTAAAACGTTTTTATATTTGAGGAGATAAATTGATATAAATTTAATTTGCAAAAAAAATTACAGAAAATGACTTTAAAGTAAAAAAATTGTCCTAAAAATATCAAAAAATGCTTTAAAAATCCATAAAGTATGAAATAATGCAAAACTAAGGTTATATTTTTAAATTCTTTGATAAATAAAACGTACTTTGAAAGCATTGTTTTAGAGCCCCCAGAAATAATGCAATTTGCATTAAAATCCGAACCTTAATAACAACCAGTTATTATGTATAATCACTAAAATGTTTGGTGAATTTAAAAACCATGCTATCGGACTAACTATTTAATATTTATTTTGTACTATATCTAATTCACATGACTAATATTATGAAACGTTTCATGTAATTTAACACTTAACTGATTATTGCACACATTATATACTAAACTACTTTTGTGGGTGTGATCAAATGCTACAGACAAAACTGTGAAAATCATTTATAAAATAAAATAAGTTAACAGAACAATGTCGTATTGCAGTAAATTTATTATTTTAATAATAGTTAATTATTTACTGCAACAAGAATTAATTCTTTTGTGACTATTAGAATTCGATAACATTTTATTTTTCTTACAACTACAACTATTTTATTGAAACGTATTTTCTATTGCAATTACATCAGCTCTTGTAACCCTGGCCACCAGTAATGGATGATTTAACTAACCTAACCTAAATGTTATAGCCATCGCAATGTGACCGTCGTTAATGACAAAAATCCACTGAAAATAGTTGAAAATACGATAATGCAGACAAGTATTTTTTGGTGCAGCACGTTTGGGCATTTTTACCTGTTCAGTATTTAAAATCCACACAACGTTTGGGCACTCTATATCCTTAAAAAGATACCGCGTTTGGGCACTAAAATGTAAAATGTATATACCTTTTTTAAAAAGTTTATAAAATATGTACATACATGCATAATATATATATATTCAAATGTACTCGTGTTAAATAAAAATAGTAATATTATCCCCACGTAGCATAGCAAGTCGATTATCAAGCCGAAATGTCCCCACGTTGCACAGCAAGTCGAGGGATATTTTTGATTTTCGGAGCGAAGCGGAGGCGTCGGCTAGCGTAGCGAGTCGACCAAACACCCGGTTAACTAACTTACGCTTATATAATGTTCGATAAGGTTTTGAAAACGATAGGTTAAGTTAGGAGAAAAAAAATCGGAAAAACCAAAAAAAAAAATAGAGGTAGTGAATTAACGGAAAAGGTCCTACTACGGTAGGACCGCTCCGCTTTTTTTTTTACTTAGCTTCGCGCCACTTAAACAAAGGTATATACATTTTATATTTTAGTGCCCAAACGTGGTATTTTTTTAGGAATATATGGAGTGCCCAAACGTGTCGCAATTTGGGGTAAAATGCCCAAACGTGTTGTAGCCGTATTTTTCATGTTTGCCAATATACATAATAGATAAACATAATAGTTGGTTAAATCAATAAATTTATCACATTCATGAGAGTGAATACTAAGTTTGTATTACCGCCAGTTGATATAACAAATTTTATAAAATCTCAAACATTTATCATATTAACAAAACATTTTAATTATATTACAAATAACTGAGTAGTTTGCATATTATATTCTAATTAAATTTATCACATTAATAATATTTACGTTTTTTGTCGCGCAGCAATTCGTCAACATACGTTTGAAATTCAAAAAAATATAATTATTTAGTAAATAAATTAGCCTGATTGCAGTTATACATGAATAACCAAGTCGGATAATAGTAAATTACTTTTCTTTATATTTTATAAAGCCGCGTCTATTGTACAGTTTTTTTTTTTGCTTTTGTGTGCGCTCGAGATAAATTGTTAACGGCGCGTAATTAATGCGTTTTATTAATATATACTCATTATTTCAACAATTGCAGTAGGTATAGAGCAGCAGTGTTAATCAACGCCGGCACAAAGGTTTTCGCGGCATTTATTTCTACGCGGCAAAATGCTTAAATGAACTGGAAACTAATTATTATATTGTCAAGTCACGGAATAAAGTCGTTGATAATTATATTATAATATATAAAACTACCTACATAAAAGCTAATTGAAGAAGACCTATTTTTTTTTTTTTTTTTTATACAATCATTTTAACATAATATTCATTAGTCGGTTCGTTGCGCGGTAATCAAACACCTTCCGAATGTTTTACGCATTGAATATTTTACAAACCTCTGGACTATAATAGCATTAAATAAACTAAATTTTTAAATCTGGAAATTTTTGAACAATTCATAATTTGATTTTATACGCGTAGTACGTAAACGTTATGTTTAACACAGAAAATCCGCGATAGTAACACAATATTATTTTGTACAAGTGTACGATATTACTATGATATTAGTTATCATAATTACAATAATAATATATTAATAATTATAAATATAATAATAATTACATACCTATACATATTTTGATAAAAAAAGTACATATTTTATAAATGTTTTAGTAATTATTTATTTATTTATTAGATTCTAAACGAAGTGAAGAAGAGAGTGTTTTTGTTTTTACAATGATATTTATTTATTTTTCCTTCTTTTTTTTTCTGTATACACATTTTCGTATAAATCTACTTGTCCAAAAGTCTTGATTAGCAACAATTTGAAACCGGATTTGCTTCTAGTTAGTACTTTAGAAAGGTCATTTTTTGAATTTCTCAATTCTTTAATTTTTTTTTTTCTGGAAAAAACCATCAAAAAACACATCTTAGGCTACATTGTGTTAAAAGAAACATAATACCATTATAAATAAACATAAACATACCATACCATACCATACCATAAACATATTACCATTGTTTTATATAGTAATATAAAACATTATATGATGTATTTAATTCAATACCAAATATCAATATTTGTAATTTTGTTATGTCACACTATTTACTTTTGTAATACTTAACATATCGTTTATATAAGTAATTTTTTTAATATTCAAATTATATTTAGGTAATTAATTACTTGCACTTATTCTAGTTTGTTTACAACTTGTATTATACATTAGAAATAATAAATTACTTCATGATGTATATATCATCATGTGAAAAGTTCAAACTGGAGACCTTTAAGACCTAGATAATAGGTATGAATGTTACTATTAATACAATGTAGTATAAGATGCGTCACACCAATCGCAATAATATATTATGAATACAATAGAAAGGTTTAATGATTTCATTAAAAATCTTAGTTAATACTATAATATTTTTATAAGTTTGGTGTACTAAACTAGTTAAACTAGTCGGGGAAATATTATATTTGGAATACTATGGAGTTTAAGATGTATGAAATTAAATTAAAAGTTATGATTTAAAAACAAAGGTTAAAATAATAAACAACAAATTACATTAAATTTATTTCAAAACACATCTACTCATGTGTTCATTATAATCAATCAATTATTTGAAAAATTTAAAAAAAAGTGATGGTTATACCAAAAATATAAATTTATACAATATGGATATCCATATAATGAAATTATTTACGGGATTTGATAATTTGTTGTCCATAGTTAATTATCCAATAATTACAAAAATTTATGTCAGTACACGATGTGGAATAATGGTCCGTCCATTTCACGTATTAGAAAAAATAATTGTACATTTTATGTTTATTCAAACACAATACACGATATGATCGTTTTTCATGAACGTCCAGTTCATGTAAATATCGGTTATACTATGTGGATGCGACATATACGGAAAAAATAAAAAATGAATAAACATCATTGTAAAAAACACTAGCTTCTTCACTTCATTCACAATCTAAAATTCCGTTCCCCTGTAACTCATTCTTATGTAAGTTTATTTGTCCTATATATTTAAATTCTGTGTATTGTTTTTGGTATGTTTCGAAACCGTCTACCCTAATCCGGATCCCAAGTTTCGCGCCGCTGATTATTATTATTAATTCAATTATGAGAACGTTACGACTTGCTGCACATATATTTAATACAACGTATTTGTTTAAGTAAAACTAGCGCAGGGTATTTTAGTAGCAAAATTCTAACTGCTTAAAACTCAGTTTATACCGCAAACTTACTTCTAATGCGGAATTATGGTACCCGAAAAAAAAAAACTTATCAGAAATCATTAGCTGATACATCGTGTCGATTCGTGCGATGAGATTAAAACGGTAACGTAGCCAAGGGTAGAGCCATGGAAGTGAGTGGCCATAATAAATTTGATTTTTAAGTTTAATTAATTGTTCCATATCAATATAGATATAAGTTATTTCAAGTAAATATTGATAAATTAGATTGATACAGAGATCACCAAGGCAAAAGCGAACTTTACATTGGAATGAACAAAGTATTATAATGTTAAAATATTAACATCATAAAAAGATAATAAAAAAAGTGTGTACTTACTTCACTCGTCGGAGTGTTCTTCGTACGTCGGATGGGATACACTTGACGGGTGTATAGAATTTTAAAGAAACGATAAATCATTTCTTCAATAAAACGATTCTGAACGAAGGAAGTTAATAATACAAAAAAGTATTGAATTTAAAAGAACTATATATTATTTTGTTACATACAACATTTACGAAAAACGAAAATTGATTTTCATATTGATTTCTAAATTTCTTAAAAAGTACCATGAAATAAAACACTTTATATTAATTTGCTAATAGAATAGATTTGATTGTGATTAGATTTAGAATCGTTTAGAATTATTTTATTGAAGAAATGATATATCGTTTCTTTAAAATTCAATACACCCGTCAAGAGAATCCCACCCGACGTGCGAAGAACATCACGACGAGCGAAGTACACACTTTTTTCATTTTTTTTACTGTATTCACTCTATGTAGAAATACTTATCCAAAACTTTCTACTAGCAAATTTTTGAAACCGAATTTGCCTCTAGTTGGTATTTTAATGAGATTTAGAATTTAGAAAAAATCGTAACTTTATCGTTTTTTTGTTAGTTTTTCTCCAATATAATTCTCTAACTTCAATTCAGAACGAAGAATTTCCAATTCTATTTCTTTTTATCTGCTATTAGTATACTATATACAATGTGTCCGCACCGCAATTATTATATTTTGCTTAAATCGTCATGTTTATATGAAAATGCTATTCTTACCCACATAGCAATTATATATTTTGAAAAGATTTTCACAATTTTTTGAATACAATAAAAATATATAGACAATATTTTCAGATGGTATTGAGATAGTTTTCAAATATTGTCAAAATATTATCACTTTTTGGCAGAAGATAAAACATTCACACAATATTACGTGACAATGTTGTAACAATATAGTATAATTATATTTTGAAAAAATTTTGAGACAATAATATAATAATATTGTATATTTTTATATTG
>JAIPRM010006683.1:0-14362 GCA_025469315.1 Stegophylla sp. TES_Ste_2020 | reverse complement strand
GAAAAAACTACCCAAAATTTGACAAAAACGACTCGAAAACCATCATTTTTTTATCAGAATTTTATGAAAATTTAAACATAGATAGAAAATCCTATAAAACAGATTTTGGCGCAAGAAAATTTTAAAAATGTGAAAAAAAATTTTGGACATTTTTCGAACATTTTTTTTTTTTTATATTATTAACTTCCTTCGTTCAGAATCGTTTTATTGAAGAAAAACGATTTATCGTTTCTTTAAAATTTAATACGGCCGTCAAGAGAATACCACCCGTCGTGCGAAGTACACCCATCGTGCGAAGTATGTCCGGCTTTTTAATTATGTTCTCGAAAATGTAATTTTACTTTGGTGAATTAAATTCCAGCAATAGATTTATTGTGTTGGTGAACTGTGGACAGTGGGAAGTAGCGAGTTCACAAAAGGGAAATAAAACGGTGACTTTCGTGTCGTCCTGCGCGAGTATAAGTTCACACTAAAAGTGGGTCAAGTCTCTACTATATTCCTAACCGTATAACTATATTCCTACAGCTATGCTACGTACGTAAAGAAATAAACCTTTTCATCATGATAAATCTAACTATATGTTTAATGATTTTATGAGCATTCTAAGCCATTTCCAGCACCAGTCGTGTACATGTATCACAATAAAATTAGTGTACCTCGTATTGTACACATTCATACTTGTCGTCATTCAATCAGAACTGTATACTGTGTTTGAATCGTCAAATACGACTACACAACAACCCTATTTTAAAAATGTTCACACGGGAGTATATCAGCGGGCGTTTACTTTTTTGTGGATTTTTATTTCAATGCTTGATCATTTCGTGAAAAATTGCCTATAGGTATATCATAATTCGCGTTTCCTCGCGGAAAACGGTATTATTTTCAAATCACACAATGATATGGCGCATCCGAATACATTTTCCGAGAAGAATTTTCGTCTTTCTGTATGTGATTACCCAACCCGTATCTTTAATAATGTATCGTTAAAACTCACCAACCAGATTTCACATCATTGATGACTTAAACGCACTTGAGTGAATATTTTTTAATTCAGTGAATCTCGAAATAGTAAAAAAAAAAAAAAATATTAGCATCATTACTAACGGTTTAAGTATATTGATAAATAATGCAAAAAAAGAAGATAATAGTTAACAACTTTTCTATTTAATTTTCATTATAACACAACAACAAAACTTGCTGTGTTTTGTTTTATTTATTTTTTATTGCCCCCCTCGATACGGATAAAATGGCAGATGGTATAACGGTCATGTGGGGTGTAGAAGCTTATCATTAATAACATACTTATAGGTACGTTTTTTATTTTCTTTTTTCAAATTACATAGACACTCTTACGTACACGCACATACACACATATGTACATATCAGCCATCTGTGCTTGGTCTGTCCATTTGGAATTAGATATGGTCGAAAAAAACACATAAAAACAATAAAAAGATGTTTGCTCAGACGCTCAGCACTAAAATAACTCCGTCTGTAACGATGAAGAAATTAATTCGTTATGATCACACAAGGTTGAATAGAGATAGACAATATAGTGTCAAGAATGAATTGCCTTTGCGCCACCAAATTACATTATTTCTATATGTGCATATGTACCTATATTATCAGCTATGATGTGTCAACATTTAATTTCCGCCGCAGGACGATGTATATTATTATATGCTCAATTATGTGCAAATATGAAATTTAAATAATATTTCACCGACATTCAGAATTGAGCACTTTGTAGCATCCACAAAAAATCATAGTTAATCTGTAGGCTTTAATAAATATTATATTTTATTGTGTCCGTTGTCCGTCATGCCTACGCGAATGCGTTAAAAACATTGGGGTAGGTGCATATAAATATAGTATAATATATATATTTGATTATTCACGAATTCAGATTAATGGGTACCCGTACAATAATAAAACAGATAATTGCTTACGAGCTTGTTGATTTTTTTGTATAAAATATTTGATAAAAAAAAATTACTTATTAGAGATTGATAAAAAAAAAAGTAAAAAACTATTAGACGGTACTGGGTTCGAATTCATCCGGTAATCTAAATATTTTGCACTTTTTTTAACCGTGACTGACCAGCGGTGCCACGATAAACATTAGTACTTATTATATTAAAGTGCATAAATATTGATTAACGATAATTAGAGCCGCTTTATTTTATTATTAGATTCTGAACGAAATGAAGAAGCTAGTGTTTTTACAATGATGTTTATTATTTTTTCTTTTTTTTTTTTCTGTGAACACATTTTTGTATGGATCGAATTGTCTAAAAGTCTCGTTCAAAAACTTTTTGAAACCCAATTTTCTTATAATTGGTACTTCAGAGAAGTCATTTTTTGAATTTCTCAATTCTTCAATTTTCTTCTTTTTTTTTAAAAAAACTACCCAAAATTTGACAAAAAAGACTCGAAAACCATCATTTTTTGATCCAAACTTTATGAAAATCTAAACGTAGATTAACAATAATATAAGAAAGATTTTGACGCAAGAATATTTTGAAAATGTGAAAAAAAAATTCGGACATTTTTCTAAAAATTTTTTCGCATTGAATATTTTTTCCTTTATTAATTAGACAAAAAAAAAGTAAAGTAAATCAAAGTAAATTAATAAGCAAAGCAAAGTAAATTAAAGTTAAGGCAAGAAAGCTGGACATACTTTGCACCACGGATATTCTTCTGTCTTCGGGTCACCTAACCAAAAAATAACATATCAAACTAAATTAGCAAAATTGCTCTATTACCAGTTGCATATAAATATGCAGAAAAATAACTATAACAAAAATCATATGTGACTTGAGGAAAGTATGAAACAAACGAGGAAACAAATTTTTCTGATTGTATTCTAAGGTTTACCGAAGAAACTAAGCAAAATACTATAATTTCCGAGACCTGTTTACCGGATACGAAATATTGAATACATATTCATTGTCGTCTGGAATCCGTATTATAAAACATGTATCAGTTAAGCCTCGATTCCGTGTCATCTATATTATTTTATTATAAACATACATGCGCGTACATTATATACCACGTGTAGTTACTAGTGAGTTTTTATCATTGTCGGTGTGAATCCAACGACGGAAACGCGTCTACAATAATATGATACTGTAGGTTTTTGATTTACGAAGAACCTGTGCGACGTTTTAATCCGTGATATGTCTGATGCCAGTAAAATATAGTAATGGACAACGTACTCGATTACTCTTTATGTATTTATATTAAAAAGCGGTACTCGGTGTGGTATAATCCCGCGAACGATCCTTCTCCTCGTAGGGATGCAAATGAAACTGTTCTCGTATATGAAAAGAGTATAAAAATGCGCACTTGGGAGAAAGAGACATGCCGCCACCTTGTCAAATTGTTTCTATCGTAATATATAAAATATTTGTGTATATACTCACTAGCGGTATAAACACGTTACTTTTTTGATTATTAGTGTACATAGAGTACCTACCCATTTACCGGTCTCCATCGATATATGTGGTTTACGTTAATCCTTTAATCTTCACGTATTACTTACACACGTTGTAGCGTATAATATATTCGATACACAAATATTTTGGTCTCATAATAACACGGATTTTTTTTTTTTTTTTTTTATAGTTGATTGCTGTCCAAGAAGAATCAGGATCTGCCTTGCCAGTCGACCTTTTCCGTGAGTGCACATTTATAATACCCAAGCCCATCTCCCCGTATATACAAACACAAAATACAGTGTACACATATTAATATACACGTTAGAGTTATGTAAATACGTACAGAGAAGTATCTTGTTTTCCTGTAATGTATTTTATAATATATACTTAATGGAGAAAACACGATGGGCCACCCTACACTATTTTGACGTATCGTAATTGAGTAAACGTCACGTAACTGTGGGTAAAGTGTCAAGTGTTCAACAATCATGTGTCATAAAATCGAGTCTCATAAAAATTATTTGTTAAACAAAATATTATTTTCAATAAAGTTATAATATTCATTTATTTCAAAAAGTGTTTCTTGTCTATCTAAAGAGCTCAACGACAATATTACAATATTACAATGATATATATATATATGTTGATTAAAAGGAAACCGTTCAAACTTCTCAACATTTTAAAGAAACGATAAATCATTTCTTTGATTAAATGATCTGAATGAAGTTTAATGTAATTGTTCAGAACGATAATTATCAGTTTTATAAGCGTTTATAACTTCTATAAGCGAATATTATTCTCGATTTTATTATGCATGGGAATAACCAATTTTTTTGTGCATTATAATTTTAATTTCTTTTTATTAAGAATTGAGTCATATGATTTTAATAAAAATGTAAATAAGAATACAATTATGTCTTGAGATACCATAGTATCACCCATAAAAAATAATTTTATAAAACCTGGATAAGTATAAACTCGATTCAAAGTTTCCAGTTGGATTTTCCATTTGATATTTTGTTAAATTTTGGCACTTTGCCGAAAATTACCATTCCCATAGTCAACTTACCTATTAAAATGGAATAACAAGAAACTAGCTGATATGCCAAATTGATTGACTACATGTCTGACGATTAGTGATCAATCATTTCTGATTTTATTTTAAAACAAGAGCAATGGTATCATTGATAGACCAGAACGATGGTCGTCTTTATCGGATATCCAGTCTTCTTTAAAACTTTTGGACCAGTTTAAAGTTACCACAACGCCTAAATGAAACATCACTACAAGCTGATTTAAATAGTTAAAAAGTCATCGTACCCAATGTTTAGCGATTTTTCGGACAAAATTCCTCCGTAATAATACCGTAAAGATCTTCATTTAATACGTCTACAATTTTTGTATGTGTACTGTCAACATCTACTTATTGTTGAGTTTACGACTTATACACATGATTAACAATGTACACAGTTTATTGTAAATAGGCGCGGATTGTTATCATTCAATACACAGCTTTCAATTTTTCCTATCGTGAAAAATATACGCAGGATAAATTGTGGCTGTGGTTGAAATTTACTGTTACAAAAAATATAAATAAATAATCACTCTTCAACGAGATAAATCATACAATATAACGTACATACAATTTGTTACTATACATATTATTAAATAATAATTTTAACATATTTAAAATTCTAAAAATTCTAATCAATAACTATAATATTACATACGTATATTTCAACTATTGTTATACACTCAAATATTTTAATTCTAGTTTCTTCCGGTGTAATAAATTAACAGTCATATTAAAAGTATTTTTTATAAGAATTTTAGTCTGGGTACTTTTTGATTACCGAGTCATTATATGAAGAATAAACAATAATTCACAATATTCGTCTAACGACCTGCGTTTTCAATGTATTACAGAAGTGGCTGAACTTGTAGCTGGCTACATGGACTGTATGGAAGAAGCGCTCAGGTACTTACAAGAAGTTGAAGAATATCCCGAAGAACACCCGGCTGTCCAAGGGCTCCGTGACCACCTAGATCGGTCTCGGCAGAAGCTCATGGACCAAGCGCTCATGTTGCAGGCTTGAATGTCGGACAGAGATCATTCAAACAAAACAATATCGACATAACTTCTGTATTAATGTTTATTTCTGTGAAAATTTCCGTGTTTAATTATTATATATTTTCATGAACGGGACAACTGCATGTTTGTCGTTACCAACCATAATGTTTAATAATTATGTATTTATTATTTTTAATGTCCCCTACCTCTTGTGTTTGTATCCAGACTAGTGCTGTTGTCCCGGTAAAGAGTATGATAAGACTCTTTAATTCGTTAAACAAAAAAAAAAAAACCTTAATCGTTCGCGTACTGTGTGGTAGGTAATATATACCACCGAATCTTTTATTTAAAGTGTATTTTATGATATTTTTACATGGACCATAATATAATCACGATGACGTCTTGAAGACGCGTGCTTTTGAATCTTTTTTTTTATAATCTTAGTGACTTTGTACTTCGACGTACCCGTGAAGAAAAATAAATCGAGTACCCTCACCCCCTGAGAATTAATTACCCTCACGAAGGTTTCGGAGACGGTGCGGTGTTACCACAAATCCCCCCGTCAGGCATAATGCGATACTTATTTTTTTTTTATTGATTTATCCTTTTTTACGAGATGATAATATTGCGTTGAACGTGCTCATCTTGTCGTCGTTTGGTAGCTATTTTATATTGGTTTCGGTAATAATTATTATTATACAACTTATATTACCTATTATTACGATTCGGTCTTTTTTCAGTCGTGAAAAAAACGGATAATAAATGAACATAAAGAATATATTATGTCGGTTAAACAAATAATAGTCCTACGATAACACAAAAACGACTGGGAGTCCACACCAGCCTTATACTTGCATAACGTACAAACGTTCCACGTGTATAATATTATTCTTATATTATTATATTAAATTTTGGGGGGGGGCTCACTTCATACGTTATAAAACGATTTATACAATATTTATGGCAACAAGTATGTAATTAATTTCGATTAATTGCGCCGTGGGAGACTTACATGAGTTACATGCGCTCGTGAAACCCGTTTTCCGACTCCGGATTTTTCACCCTTTGAATTCGTGCGCGTTCATTTCTGGCGAGATCTAGATTTTATTCAACACAAAATACGTGGGACGGGGAGTCCCATACAGTTATCGTCGGTTATATTTTTATTTTTTTAGTTATATTTTAGTTCGCGGTCTACTTTTTATGTTATAATAGAGTCGAATATGTAAGCGCATACAGATATTATTTATTTATTATTATTGTATACATAAATGTGTGTAAATGTAAATATCAGCAGTTAGACATACGCACGTTTTACATGTCTTAACTATTATTATTATTTATGAAATATTTTCTTTTTTAGTTGTTAATTATTATTATTATTATTATTGTATCAATCGATTTTAAGAAAGGTGTATTTTTGTTACATACTTCATTATTTTGTAATATGTATAATAAAATAGCATTATTGTTATCGAATTCATTCGTGATATGTTTTATATAACTTACTAAAGTGTTGTTACAGTTCATCTGGTTAGGTTATTAATCACACCGGTGATTTTTATAGTGGGCCTTGTAGCATCCCCTTGTTGGATGGTACAAAACCCAGAGAAAATTTGAGAAGCGGTTTACGGGAGAGTGATGGTTGATTTTTTTAAAAAAAGCAAAAAATTGTTTTTTTTTTATATATTTTAAACTGAAATTGAATACCTACTATATCATTGTTTCGGTTTTCTTAGCTTCCGTGCCATATATGGTGATAATAACATTTTGTGTTTGATTTATATAAATTGGAATCTAATGATTAATGAATATTATAATTATCATTATAGCGTCATGTTAACGCTAGTATCAATAATAGCCGATAAATTACAATAATATTATATGAGTGTTGTTTGTTTTAAAAATGTTAAAAATGAATTATTACATTACACTAGTTACTCGTATTTTTAAGATGAGTAACAAATGGTGAGTTATATAAAGGTGTCTTTTTTCAGGTAGAAGGCACCAAAAATGGTGTGCACACTCAAAGTGTGCAGTGGGTGATATGAGTTTGAGAACATATGTATTCAAGGTCTATCGTAGTGTAATTTTTCATCATCTTATTTTTATGTAACAGCCTATACAGTATACACGACGAATACTATTATTTAGAACGTTGACGATGAATGATGATGATAAACCATTATGTCCTTAGTGTGCGAAGATATCGTGTATTGTCATCGTAATATATAGTAAAAAGTATTAGGCATGTATGTTCACGTTCACGGAAGGAAAATCGTTTAGTAGTCGGATGATCGGATATCGATAACGGCTGCTCGCCTAATGAGAAAAAAACCCCAATTGAAACGAGTTCAACTGGTTTTGTTTTATTTTCGCCAGTCACCCCCTGCCATCGCTGTAGTCGTTAAATCGAAGAGCCCTTTCGTTTTTAAAATACTTATCAGTTGTGGGATGACATACAATATGGCAGTTAATGGCAGCTAATATAATAATAATATCGAAAAATAATAGAGCGAAGTTTGTCCGGCTTCAATACTAATATTTTTTCACATTTTAAAAATTTTCGTGTGCCAAAATATTTATCATATTATTGTCAATCTATGAGTAAATTTTCATGAAGTTTAGATCAAAAAGTAATAGTTTCCGAGTCTTTTTTTTCAAATTTCGGGTAGATTTTCCTAAAAAAAAAAATAAAAAATTTAAAAATTACTAACTAGTTAGTTCTCTAAAGTACTATCTAGAGACAAATCCAGTTTCAAAAAGTTGCTAACCGAGCAACTTTCAATCTTGACTTCGTTCAGAAACTAAAAAAAAAAAATTGTACAAAGTTTGTAAGAAATAACAAATTTATTATTATATTTAAAGATACATTTTGTTGAACAATTTACTTTATTATGATAGAGACAGATAGAGCCGGGTGAATAATTGTTACGATCCCGGCATTTTATTTTAAATAACTAAAACAGTGTAATAATAATAATAGTGTTCTTGCCAAGGGTGGATAAAGAGGACCTAAACGGGGAAAGCGCGATTCATTAGTTATATTATGCTAACAAAAAAAGACATCATCTATTAAAAAAAAGTCATTTTCTAGATAAGGAAGAACTGTAATTGACGTCGTTATACTTTATATTATATTATTATACTATATCCTTTTAAGAAAAAAACGGGTGTATCTTTATAAAACGTTATAAATTGGTATTTATTTAAAATTACAAAAGAAAATCAAAAATTCAAAAAAAGGTAGTATCTACAGAGCTATCATGAGTAAACTAATTTCAATGTTTTTATTCTAAAATCTGTGTAAGTTTGTAGCCTGTGATTAAAAGTTTGATAAGTGTCCATGATATTATCTAAAAGGTTGGGGAATACAGGTGTATTATTAGTACGATAACTGGCAAAAGTGCTATTTGAGACCTTGGTGGAGGAATATAGGGTGTGCTCACACCACCTTGATTTTTAATTATTTCTCAGTATTCTAGAACAAAAATAAAAATCCAACTACAATATTATAACACAAACTCTAGAGTCTAGATATTTCTTATTATCCTGCATGATCACTATTGCGATTAACATGATAGCTGTATTGTCCGTATTGCACATTAGAAAAATTTTTAAATCCAGGACAATTATGAGATTACCAAAAAGCGGGAAAATATTAACCCAATACCGAGAGTGTGAATTTAATTTTTAAATCGTATTTGAATTCCTTATTCTCATTTCTGGGTATAGTAAAATAAAATTTTTTTCGCAAACCACTTATCTGTATATTAATCTGTGAAAAAAACCGTTAGCTTTCAACGATTCTAATATTGAGTAATTTAAAATTAAAACTTTATGTTTTTCACTGCTTTTCCAGAAAAAAAGATTCTTTTAATCGGATACCTATTATTTTTAATTTAATTTATAAACAATTGTTAGGTCCTGGTGGTAGTATATTGAATATTATTCCAAAATAGCCCACTCTGTTATGAAATCGGCCCGACTTAAATTTGACTGTACCTCGTTGAAAAAAAAAAAAAAAAAACTAAAACGGCACCTTCGGTAACCGATGCCAAAAGACAAAAATAATGATGCAAATTCAAAGACACTAGACTTTGAAAGTTGATTAAAAACTGGTGGAACTGACGTGACATCCTGTATATTATACAATATAATATATGTTTGTGTATTTGCATTTTATAGGGTATAATGTATTATTTGGTATGAGTAAATAATATTATATTGAGGCATCGGCGACGACAGGATGGCCCGGGAAAACTGTGTGTAATAATCGTCGAAAAGCAGGTCGTTAGCCAACGCACACTTCAACCTCTTCTACTCGTGCCCAAGAATAAACAAACATATTATTTGTTCGTGTGTACACTGTACAGTGTACAGGCATATTGATACTGTGTATAACATTAATTAGTTGAACAAACAAAATAAATGGTGTTTGCTTTGAATTTTCATAATATTTATCGTAATTGGATATGAGCGGCTGCGGCGGTTGAGACCCGCTGCGAGTATACACCTAAAAGAACTAAAATAAATTGAAGGATAAACGATAAGGGGGAAAAAAAATAACCAATAATGATTAGACGTCTGGATGACCAAGCGTTTTACGGCGACGACGAGCATCACTACGACGACGAACAAATACCAATGCCACGCCACCGCGTGTGCCGCCGTCTTAGATAGAATGAGATTAATCTCTAATTATTCGGACTATAAAAAATTCAAATGTTTCGTACTCGGGATACAGAAAATTTTGAGCCTGGGATCCATAATCGTATAATTATGATAAACCAAAACAATTATATATGTCAGAATTATAAATAATTTATTTTTAGGAGTATCAAAAGAGGTCAAAAAAATATTATTATAGGTATTGGATGATTATTAATAATTTATTATAATGTAACAACAACAAAAAAAGCCTCCACTTTTTAACCGTTTTTTTTTTCGTTTATTCGGTAGCAAACTCTTCGATTATTATTTAATTTCGAATATTAAATATATCGGAAATATTATTTTCAAAACGAAAAATTATTAAATTTGATAGTCTTCTACTCATTCTGTCGATAACTACTTGTTTATTTTGAGAAGCCGAGAATAATTTTTCAACAAAACAATTTACAATAAGTTTAGACTGACTCCTATAAAAGCCCACCTATTATTTAGATACCAGTGGACTCTGGGCCATTATCAATCTGCCCTCCTTAATCCGGGCCTGCTTGTATCCGCATCTACATTGTATGAAAATGAAATAACAAATTAATTATTATACTTAAAGATACATTTAATTGAACAATTTACTTTACTGAGATAGAGACAAATAGAGTAGGGTGAATAATTGTTGCGATCCCGACATTTTATTTTTAATAACTAAAACTGAGTGATAATAATAGTGTACTTGCCAAGGGTGGATACAGAGGTCCTAAACGGGGAGATGGCAATTCATTAGTTCTAAACTAATAAAAAAGACATCATATATTTAAAAAAGGACATTTTCTAGATAAGAAAGAACTGTATTTGATGTCGTTAAGCTGTATATTATATTATTAAATTATATTTTTTTAAGGATTTATCTTTATAAAATGTTATAAATAGGCACTTGCTTAAAATTAAAAAGAAAAAAAATCAAAATACAAAAAAAAAACGAACATATATCACACCATGAGTATTCTTCGCTCCTCGGGTCAGATACTTTTGGTGGGTGTATAGAATTAAAAAAAAAACAATAAATCATTTCTTCAGTAATACGATTCTGAACGAAGGAAGTTAATAAAATAAAGAACAATAATAGTCGTCATTTTCAACACATCCACCAAGACTATGTGACCCGAAGAGCGAAGAATACCCGTGATATGAAGCATGTTCGGCCTTCTTATCTATACTTATATCTGCTCTACTTTACATAGCTTTGCTATATTTTACATTACGTTACTTTATTTAACTTAGCTTTTTATATTTAATAAGTGAAGAAGAGGAAAAAAAATTTAATGAAGAAAAGAAATGTGTTAAAAAAATGTTTAAAATGTTTTTTTCACATTTTCAAAATTTCCTTGCGCCAAAATGTTTCTCGAAAATTATTGTCTAATTATGTTAAGATTTTCATAAAGATTGGATCAGAAAATTATGATTTCCGAGTCTTTTTTTTGTCAAATTTTGGGTAGTCCCCCCTCACAAAAAAAAGAAAAGGAAAATTCTAAAAATTGACCTCTTTAAGTACCAACTAGAGGCAAATCTGGTTTCAAAAAATTGCTGGTCGAGTTATCTTTGCACAAGTATTTCCATACGAAAATGTGTTTACAGAAAAAAATAAAATAAACACTATTTAAAAAAAAGTAAAACAAAGTAAAGTATAGACAAAAAAGCCGGACATACTTTGTACGACGGATAGTCTTTGCTCTTCGGGTCAGATACTCTTGGTGGGTGTGTTGAAAATGACGACTTTTATATTATTAACTTCCTTCGTTCAGAATTGCCTTATTGAAGAAATGATTTATCGTAACTTTAAAAATCTACACACTCACCAAGAGTATCTGACCCGAGGAGCAAAGAATATCCGTGGTACGAAGTATGTCCGGATTTTTTTTGAGGGGGGGGGGAGGTAATTATAACAAAAAAATGTGTGTGCTGAAGCCTGAAGCAAAATATAATAATTTTAGGAACTGCTTTAGACCAAACATGCTTTTCATTTATTAGTTGTTATTTACCTATCAAAAACTCAAAAACTTATAAAATTAGATTTTTGTTTTAAAGTCTTTATTTATTTAAATTTTTAACATTAATAGTCAGCCCGCATATGATATTATTTAAATCGGAGTTTCTTAGTTGCAGACAGTTTTAAAAATCATGCGAGTTGCTGACACGGATCAAAAAGGCAATATCTGAATTACGGACAAGTGGAAAAAATAATATACGAATTGCGGACACGTGATAAAACGAAAGTATATGAATTGCTGACATATAATTGATTTGAAATAATCTTTATCAGCATTAAGATGATTGTGTCAATACTATCGCGGTGGCCAACATATTTTGGCGTTTCAAAAACGTTGTCCCCACGTTGCACAGCCGAAATGTCCTCACGTTGCCGGTTGCACAGCAAGCCAAGAGTTGTAATCGATTTTAATCGAGCGAGAAGCATGTAGGACGTGACACGAGCATGCGAAGCAAGCGAAGGGAGTTTTGTGAAGTGAGCGAAGTGAACGGAGTTGTGGAGCGAAGTGACTCTCAATGTAATTAATTATTAATATATTACATAATAATTTGAGAATTAGTTCATCACCAGCCACGTGGTTATGTTCTAATAAATTTTTAACTGTAACTCCGTGTAAATATTGTACGCAATTAGTATAATATCACCATTTCATCACGTGTCCGCAATTTGTACATTGCTTTTTTGACCCGTAATTGCAACTATTACGTCCCAAATAACTGATTTTGAAATTTGTCCGAAACTCCAGCCATTTAAATTACCTTTATAAGGCAAAAAGTTAAAAAAACGAAAAAAGCCACTTTAAATTAAATTTTTGGAAAAAAGTTTTTCAAAAACATTTTGGGGGATATCTAAACTTTCCTTTTTTGAGGAGTAATTGTTACCCTCATTGACCCCTAAAAACTTCTTGTTAGAGATCAGTTCTCAGGTCAAGCCTAGGGGCCTACAAATCCTAAATTCAGCTCTGTGGCAAGTTTACTAACAAAATTTGGCATTCCCTATATGAGATTATGAGATGATCTTGATTACGTGCCCGCGCATACGTATTTTTTGCCGTTTCAAATATTAGCTGTACAGGTCGATCCCTACAGATCCCGTGCGTGACGAAGAATACGCAATAACAATAATTATCTCGTCAAAAGTTTTGAATACTTCATTTCTGAGCAAGAACTTTTCTTATTATGACGCCGCATGGAAAGACGTTTGTTGTATATATTATTATATTACTAAAACTTTTTATATTCAAACTCAGAAACAAAATTATAGTCATTATGCCCCTTTAAATAGAATTTTATTAAATGGTAACACCATAAATAATTTTGATTATTTTTTCGATCCACCTTCCAAATTAAAAAATATTCTAAAAAACTCCATACATAAATAGAAATTATGAATTATACTTAATAACTTTTAAACACTACATTTGTTAACCGGGCTTTTTAGTTTTTAGTTTCTAGTTTTAGTTTTAGTTTAATTTTAATTATAATTTGTATTTGTACATAAATTCTCTTTATTATTAACTTTATTACAATTGTACTCGTTGCCCTATAGGGCGTTATAACTTATTGTAATTTCGTTTGTTCTTACAATAAAGTATTATTATTATTATTATTATCGCACTGTCACGGTCGATTTGTTTGAACTTTGAAGTGTATGAACACTAACTTAATCATTATGCACCAAGTATAAAATATACGGTCACTAGCTCGTCACCCTACCTGTGTGTAATTAGTAGGAGAAGAAAACTCATTAGAATTCCATGTTGCTTACAATATGCACGTTTTACACAGCTATTCTAATAGCGTATTTTACGCGTATAATACCCTTAATTACTCTGACACTCGTATGCCTTTACACTATACGAAACGCGTTGTAAAACTTTCGTCTCTAAATTTATCACGACTCAAACTTCAAATGTTGTATATTAGCTATAATACCGTACTACTGTCACTACACGTCACGTCGGATAAAAGTTTGAATAATTACTACACAGATGTTAAGTACTTTTGGAATATATTCCGGGTTTGGCTATCCGAGTTAATATTATTATTATTATTATTATTATTACTATCAATTTTTTGATTCTGAACGAAGTGAAGAAGCTAGTGTTTTTACAATGATGTTTATTTTTATTTTTTT
>JAIPRM010006682.1:0-18286 GCA_025469315.1 Stegophylla sp. TES_Ste_2020 | reverse complement strand
AACTACCCAAAATTTGACAAAAACGACTCGGCAACCATCATTTTTTGATCCGAATTATATGAAAATTTAAACATAGATAGAAAATCATTTAAGAAAGTTTTTGGTGCAAGAAAATTTTGAATATGTAAAAAAAAATTTTGGATATTTTTCTAACATTTTTTTTTTCTCATTTAATTTTTATATTATTTACTTCCTTCGTTTAGAATCGTTTTATTCAAGAAATTATTTATCGTTTCTTTAAAATTTAATACACCCGTCAAGAGAATCCTACCCGTCGTACGAAGTATGTATGATTTTTTTTTTTATTTTATTCTTTTTGATACGATGACGGCCAAATGTCTCTAAAAACGTTCAGTGGTAATAACGACGACGTGGTCGTTCTGCACGAATGCACGAACGTTTCCGAAGGATATATTTTTAAAACTATAAATCAATTGATATAAGTTTTACACACATATATACAGTACCGGATTTAGTATATTTTTTCTCAAAGCCAAGTATGAAATTGGCACCCATTCATAATTCAGCTCCCTTCTAATATGCCACTATTATAATTATTAAGTACCTGTTAGGTACTTTCTATAATTTATAAAAATTCCATTTACATCCGTTACTAGCTCAAGAAGCTCTCCCGATCACATGTGTAAAACAATTTTTAACAATTTAAACAATAATGTAAAGAGCCAAATAAAAAATGTTGGTGAACTATATTGAAACAATACAAGTATCATAACTAATAAATATATCATCAAAAAATTATTAAGTAAAGTAGCAGTTGATCTTAGTGAGAATGAGTGTGTAAATCAAATATTAAAATGTCGTTATATGTCATAGTTTAAGATTTAAATTGTTAATATGTTATTCGCTTTTATTGTCCATTATAACCTATGTTGTGCTTTATTTTTATTTTTATTTTTTCATAGTAAAATAAAATTATTCGTAAACTATAAAAACTTCGTTAGTTTTTGTGTTATAGTTATGAGAATTAATTAATTTTTTATATAATTATCTGTTTATTATGATTTATTCTTTTTCATTGTTATTGTTACTTCGCGTGCTTAATATTAGAACTCCGTATGTCAGATACGAGATTTTTTGTTCAGTTGACATACGTATCAGTATGTTGTATTTTATTGTAAATTATACTTAATGTTCAATTTGTAAAATACTGAATAAAAGAATAATAATAATAATAATACAAATACAAAACATAAAACGAATAAAATAATATAGGATTATACGAGTTAGCTTTCACATGGAAATTAATTAATATACTTATTTAATTAAGTTGTGAATATGCAACGCATTATGATTAAATTTAAATTTTTCTTCATTTTTTGATGACAAAATCGTTTATAATATCGAATTAATTAAAATTTTTGCTACTCTATTTTCTATCAAAATAAATCGAGATATGGTTGAGTTTGCTTGAATTTGTTGAAGATCTAAGATTGGACTTGATTAATTTTAACTGACTAAAACTTCGTTCGCAAGGTGCTCAAGTCTTAGGCAGGCATGTATTTAAGGGAGGGCTAGGGGTGAAAAAACCCCTCCAAAGAGTAGTTTTAGCCCCCTCCCCCAATCGAAATAATTAAATGCTATTATTATAGACAAATAGCATTATTCATTACGAATTATAATATAATATAGTCAGATTTCATTTTTGCCTCCCCCTGAACAAGAATCCTAAATACGCCCCTGGTATTAGGTGATGTTTAAAATATTTGATAAGCTATTGAAATATTAATATAAGCATCTTGTATATTGTTGGATTTGACAAATGAAACTGTAACTTGTAATATGTACTCATTGAATGATGAATAAAAACTGTTCATAATATATCCACTTATTATTTGGTAATTTGGCACCCTCCATTATTTGGGTAGATTTTCAAATTTTTTTCAGGCAAGTCTTGTATAAACGTTCGCCGAAAGCGTTTCACCGAACAAATATTTCCACCGGGACCTGCACTTGCTTCAGTGTATCCCTGTCTCGAATATTCGTACCTGCTTGTACTCGAATAATAACATTACGTATGCCATTCACGAAAATCGTCACGACGTGTCAGAATAACCGGAGTCCACGATTGTTTCACACTTACGCATCTCGGTCGCCTACACTATAATTTATGTAAATTAACATAATTATTCTGTGTACCGATTCTCGCGTATAGCCGCCGAGTCAGCCTGGCGACCGTAATACGTCATACAGCTATTAATAATAATAATAATAATATAGACCGTAAAAAATATGGGAAGACATCCGGCAACTGTGTCACGTGAATTTAAACGAAGCACGATTGTCGTGCGATATCTTGTAGTTAATCAGAAAAAAGCCGCACATACTTTGCACGATGGGTGTTCTTCGCACGATGGGTGGGATTCTCTTGACGGATGTATTTCATTTTAAAGAAACGATAAATCATTTCTTCAATAAAACGATTCTGAACGAGGGAAGTTAAAAAAAAATGGAAAAAAAAAAATTTTAGAAAAATGTCCAAAATTTTTTTTTTACATTTTCAAAATTTTCTTGCGCCAAAATCTTTCTTATATGATTTTTTATCTATGTCTAAATTTTCATATAATTTGGATCAAAAAATGATGATTTCCGAGTCGTTGTTGTCAAATTTTGGGTAGTATTTTTCCGAAAAAAAAAAAAAATGAAGAATTCAAAAATTCAAAAAATGACATCTCTAAAGTACAATCTAGAGGCAAATCCAGTTTCAAAAAGTTATTGATCTAAACTTTTGGACAAGTATTTCTATACGAAAAGTTGTACACAGAATAAAAAAAATAAAAAAAAATAAACATCATTGTAAAAACACTAGCTTTTTCACTTCGTTCAGAATCTAAAAAAAGAATACCCAAAGCATATTAATTTTGTATATTTTGTGTTTATTCACCGCCAGAACACTTGATTGGACAGAGCAGTACATGGCGTTTATTCGGTATAAATTGTAGTCGTGGGATCATTATTTCGTGTTTTTTACAATATTCTTAATAATTATATTATGTCTAGAATTTTATCTAGTTGGTTCTTATAAATCTTCAATAGTTTTTTTTTTTTTTTTTTTTTTATGAGAGTAGGAAAAAACTATGAAAAAATAAGGTTAAAATAAAGAATATTTCAATTGTCATAATATTTAAAATATCTAATGAAATCATAAAAGAATAATTCCCCCTGACAACATTCTTTTTTATTAAATCTAGTGAATATTAATCCATCGCATATTTATTGGTTAAGATAATATTAATCCTCCTCCAGTAGCCGAGCCTCGTTTCTTAACACCAGTAGGTTCGTGGCAACTATAGTGCACCAATCAATATTTTCTATTTTTGAACTAAAATTACGGTAAAAAAATATACCAAATAATATTAATTATCGTTTAAAAATATTTTTTCTGGTATATCTATTTGATGAAAAAAGCTTTTGAAGTTTATAATTTAAAAATATAAAGTTTATGAACTGAATAATCCAGAGTACATAACAATGTTAGAATAAAGTGAAAAAATCAAACGCGTTTAATCATACTTATAGGATAATATCAAAATTATAAGCGCCAAATAGTGTTTCACAGAAAAAAAAAAATGATAATATTAGTAGAAAAATTAAATTCTATAAAATATCCCAGTTGACGGATAATATTGGTGTTTACTACATTACTATATTATAGTTATTGAAATATTTATTCTGCCTCCAAGATGCTCGAACAATAATATAATTTCTAAAGTTCACAATAGTGCGCTTGTTCTAGAGTTGATATTTTAATGTAAAATAAAAAATAAAATCATTAAAAAAAAAAAATTGTCTCGTTGAACATCGATTAGCTTATTAACATAATTAATTTACAATTGCGAAAACAATAAATTTAATTGTATTTTGTTTTAAATATTGTGCATTGGGAGTTGATTCCTCGTAATTCATCGTGTAATATTGTTGACCGTTTGAAAATACTTTGGGCCGTATACAGGATTGGTGGTGCGATCTGACCGCCAATAAATTTACATCACGCGGCCGATCTCGTTTGAAACAGCTGTGTTATACTTCGTGAGGTAAAATTTGGCCTCTATTTCAATTTGGCGCCCATTTTAAAAGGAGACAAGTAAAAAAAAAAAAAAAAAAAGTAAATAAATTCGTGAAATATGTTTTATTGTTTTCGACAATATTATAGTTTCATGGCAAACCGACATGTCACACTCAAAGTCATATTAATTTGGAATTAAAAATTAAAAATATATTGAAGAATGTTAGAGTGATGAAGATAAATCCGTACGAGCATAATCCAACACCGTCAGTCATCAATATCTGAATAAGTTCCATCTTCACGCAAACTGAAGTGATGATATTTTAACAACAGGAAGATAAATACTTAATTAAATGATTTTTCTCAGTTTTAAAAACAAATAAATTATTAATATTGGACTTTGAAGTTGTATGCCTCATAGAGAACAGTGTCTTAAGAAGTTATAAAATACATTGAAATTCATGTTACGAATCCAATTTTAACTGGATGAAGATGCTTGATGCGTCATGAACGTACTTCGGATGTATTTAACAAATGACATTTGTTATAATATGTAAGAAATGTTTTCTATTTTTTCTTATAAAGAATTTTCAAAAAAAAAAAAAAAATGGGAAAAATGAAATTTATTCTCATAGCCCTTTCCCTGATTTGTTATAATCTCCCTCCTCCCACACCTCTCACACCGTCAGGAACCAAAGACAGGTTTATTATTTAGGCTGAAACGTCCGTTTGTATTAATTTGTATTCGACATTAATGCTCGTGCGTTAAAACACAACGTCGTGACCCAAATCCGTTACGGCGTGTTTTTCTCGTGACAACCATCAACTCGGCGTCTCCGGTCATATAGGTTAGGCGCGAAATAAACGTCTTCTCCGAAATTCCGCGTGAAAACAAATGGTCGTTAATGATGACGCGTGGTGGTGCAGCGGTTAGTGCGCGGAAAATGTTGCTAGTTCTGTTCTCGGAACGTATTTTGAAACGCACACCAGAGCCGACGGAATGCAAAGAGTTGGCAGTTTATTCGCCGCGGAAAGTTTTCCGTTAAGATCTCGTTGTGTTATTTTTCTCTTCGCGCGGCACTAGAGATTCGCAAAAGATTACACTGGGCATTTCGAACGAGGGCAAAGGACTCGAGTGAAAAATCAAAACGTTCTGAATATAATGTGTGTATGTATGTGTGTGTGTGTGTGTGTGTGTGTGTGTGTACGCAGCCACGTCGTCGTCGTCGTTATTATATCCGCACCGAAACAACGCGCCCGGAAACAATACAAACAATGGACTCGCATGGCTCGCGGCCAGCTATACATAATAAGTGTAATTCGCGCGACCCTTCCGAAAAGTCATTATGCGTTCGTCTCCTCGTTCTTTTCACCATCTGTCTGTCCGTCCGTCTCTCTCTTTGTCTCTCTTTCTCTCTCTCTCTCACTCTCCGCGTTTCTCACTTCTCACTTTTGTCTTTTTTTTTTTTCAAATTTTTCGACGTTCTACATCGAATTTTCGCCAACCATCAAACTGCAGTATTACAAAGTGTACCAACCTGCAGGTGACTATCGGTGTGCCGCGTATTGTGCCCAATGGGTACGGCATAACGGAGAAGGCAATTATTTACAGTCGCGACGACGGCGACGGCGACGGCGACAACCGAGCGCGTTTTTAAACGACGTAATTTCGGTATTTATATTTTTGAAATAAAACCGATGATCTGCCACCTCCCACCGCCCCCTTTCTCCACACCGTCCATATGCATATATTATTGTCTCTCGCGGTGTAATGAGCGTCTATTCACGTGACTAGCATTCGATGTATATATATATATATATATATATATATATAAACACACTAACTCACGTAAAATACGAGTATAATACATATATAGTTATTATCTTTACATAAGTACGTGTACAAACACACAGATCCATGTACCTATAAAAACATTATAGGGGGTTGAGATGACGAAGAGGCCTGGTGCAATGGTGTTTGAGGACATAACGCTGCAGACACTGCGAGACACAATCAGTTGTCTGTATATTAATAATAATAATAATACAATTGTTATGCACAGGTACACGAGCGTTCTTTTACGTGTAATTCAGGTGTGAATCCAGAAATTACAAATAAATGAATGCTCAATCAATAGAACTGAATACTAATATACTAATTACACCTTAATTAAATCTCTATGCAAAATAAATTATGTATTTATATCTCTATTAGAAAAGAAAAACCATTTAATAAATTATCCACTTAATTTGTTTAATTTACTATAATAATCTACTCAGTTTATTTTAGTTTTACATTTCGAGAGGGCTGAAGAAGCTAGTGTTTTTAAAATTATGTTCATTTTGTTTTTTCATATAGAAACTCTTGTTCATGAGTTTCGACCAGCAACTTTATGAATCAGAATTTTTTCAGATCATCAATAGTTTGTTCAAAATTTTGGAAAAACTATTCAAATGTTGACAAAAACGCCTTAAAAGTTTAAAATGATTTATCGTTTCTTTAAAATAAAATACACTGACAAATCCCATTTAATGAACGAACAAAACCCAAGGTGAGAAATATATACAGCTTTTTTATAATAAATTTATCTACCTGCTCTTTATTGCATTTCAATTTCACCCAAGTGTGGCAAGCGATTGCGTTAAAAAATATCATATTTTTTAGTTAGTTAATAATTTTATATAATTTTGTGTAGTGTGGTTAATGTGACAGGGGGTGTCCGAGCACCCATAGCCCTCCTTCTAAATCCGCGCCTGGTGTAATTCATCAACCGATATTTATTTATAATACCTACTGTTGTATTATGGGGAGTATATATAAATATATATGTGTATGTATGTGCGTGTATGTGTTTGTGTATATGTGTTTGTGGGTGTGTGTGTGTGTGTGTGTGTACGGATATATGTATATATGCGCGTAGACAATGCCCATAGAATTATTTTAGCATAATAAGTAAATTTAAGGCCTGTGGGAATATTAGGATTAAGTGTTGATGAGGCAAATGAGCGGAAACAAAAAAAATACGTATAATGTTCTAGGAATCCTGAGTAGCTACTACTATAGCAGCGCTCAAATAGTTTTAAATAAAATATTTTTATAATGTAAAAGGCCAAAGAAGGGGGTCGTCATCGGACTCGAACGAAGTCGCCGTCTATTCGAAAATACGACGGGTTCGTCAGTTCTGGTGTAGGACTCACTTCGGTGGAAAGCTGACTTTAAAATATCTCTGTAAGTAATACAGTGGAGATATTTATTTTACTTTGTATTGTCTAAGGCAGTTAGCCAGAGACATTTTATTTTGTCAATTGTACTATTTGAGACATAAAGTCCCAAATCAATTTTTAAGATTAGCTTAAACAATTTTTGTTGAAAAGAAAATAATAAGTATTTAAATTCAATATTTGAAAACTGAGTGTTAATTTTATTTACGAGAGTAATCTTTTAATATACAATTTGATCGAGCGTAATTATTTAACTTTGAAATACTATAAAGAACTACAGAGTTTAAATTCTTATATAGAGCTCGTTATCGTGGCCAATATAGAAAAAAACACTGTATCGTTTTTAGAGAAACGAAAACCTCACTGTGTGATATTCCAGTGCTCGTTATCGTGGCCAGTTGTCCAGAGTAAAAGGACTCCAGAGAAGTTTCAGAATAAATCCTGAGATAGTCAAACGAACGTTTATTCATATTGTGTGGGCTGGTTATCGTGGCCTCTTTGAGAAAAAATAAACGTGAGACTTTTCTAGGGTATCTGTTGCGACTTGTTTGACGGTCCCGTAGTTTCCCCGACTCGAAAATATTATATGCCGTTACGGGCGACTAAAATAAGTCACGCCGTATACGACACTGCCTACAAATCAGCCCATGCGGCTTTTTAGTGGACTGTGAACGATTGTTTGAGTCTCGTTTTCACGACGACGACGACGTGCACTCTTGTTGTCTGAGCAGTGGTTGTACGCGTATCAAAATGGATCGTAAGTGTTTATCGTCGCGTACGGTTAGGTGCCGCGAGATCGAAGGCATTGGAGCATAGAGCCGCGGTGGAACGAGACGAGAAAAAACAAACGACCGACGGACGACGACCATTATAAGTCGCTGTCGTCGTGCGTGATTATACTGACGCGGTCGTGTACTCGATGAACGATATTCGTGCGTTATGAAAAACGTTGAAAAATGTGTATTTCGCACTTTGGTGGGATACTCTTGACGGGCGTATTGAATTTTAAAGAAACGATAAATCATTTCTTCAATAAAACGATTTCGAACGAAGTTCTAATATGAAAAAAAAAAAAATGTATTTGATGGAATATGGAAAGTGGATGAAAATGGAATTTGATTTACAAAGGGAAATAATTCCGCTCAATTTGACACCAAATCATTGTTATACATTGTATCGATGTATATAATCATACTCAATGCGACTTTGATGCCAAATATTTTTAAAGGCCTCCTTTTAAATACATTTTTCAGAAATTCTGTAGTATTTTGGTTATTAACTGCATTGTTTAACTATTTATTTAAACTTTCTAAATATAAAGAAAAAAAAATACGTCAGATATCTGGAGTTAATATGCATTGTTTATGCATTTGAAGGTATATTTAGAATGTACGTAACTTTCTAATATTTCATTGAATTTTAATCATAATATGACAACGTCAACTGGTTTAAATATATTGCGTGATAATAATTTAACTCTCGTTCAATTCATCAAAAGCATTTTTTAACTATTTGCCACTCGAAAAAAGTCTATAAATATATATACACACACATTATTATTTGTTCGAAAAATATATAGTACTTATTTTACGTAGAAAATTATCGGTTATAAATTAGAAACTATGCAATGGAAGTTTTTTCATTCAAAAAAAATGCTTTTAACCCTCAATGTTTTAACTTCAAAACTGTCATCAACGGCCAACAAGATAAAGCGGATATGGGAGTACCTTGTCACGTCACAACCCATCAACGTATGGTTACGATGATGAGTCGTCACGTGATGTTCACGAATACACGGAACGAATTAAAAAGTTACACTTGCTCACACACGCACGTGGCGTGTTATAATATTATCGTGTATTCGTATCATATTATTATTTTCTGTCGTACACAACCGTGACATCACGCGCGCGTATAGGTTTCGCCGCTTATGCACAGACTCTGCAGCGCCAAAACAGTATTATGAACGTGTGTGTGTGTGTGTGTGTATACGCACGTGTATGTGTGAGAATTCGAGTATATGTATATGTGTGAGTAGTGTTAAGAACAATAGTCACAAATAAGCAATAGGAGACGAACTCTCGCAACGGGAGGTGTATGTGAAAAGACTTGGTTTGCCAAGTGTATGTAAGCGCGTGCGTGCGGGCGAGCATGTGTGTGTGTGTGTGTGTGTGAGTGTGTGTGTCGGGCGGAATTCCGCTGCCGTAAAAGTAGATCTCGTGCGATTTAAGTGGCTCATCGGCACCACACAGTAACCTGTACCGTCGCCGTCGGATATCGGTCGCGCGACAAACGTATGCGGCCGGATGTAAATGCCTAGGCAAACTTAAGTGATGATGCCTTCGACCTTTGAAAAACTGATTATTGAGTACCGCGTAGTAAAATACAACTCTAATTTTCATGGTTTTTCCATAGGTTTTCATAGAAATAAGTATAAATATCATTCTCTAAAAAAAGTATGTCTTTAACTTTCTATTTATGAGTTAGATCTTAAATAGTGTTGCTAACACAAAATATCCTTTATTCATACTATATGATCCAAATAAGAAATAACCCGAATAACACAACTAATTTAATACATTTTTTAAATCCATAAAATGATGAAAATTTTCACAAATTTAACCAGGCAATATATTTATACTGATATCTTATTTAAATTACCCGAAATTTTTACAAATAACTTGTTTAACATGGATTTTGAAATTCTTCTGGTTGGGTATACTTTCTTACCTTGTTGACCTCTCCTTATAATGAACGTCCATGCTATTTACTATTGTATGTGAACTGAAGATCCATGCAGAATCGTTTTATTAAAGAAACGATCTATCGTTTTTTTAAAATTTAACACACCTGCCAAGAGTATCATACCCGAGAAGTGAAGAATACCCATGATGTTAAGAATATCTAGACTTTTTGATACAATAGGAGTTATCAAAAAAATTTCAACGAAAAAATAACTGAGAAAAAAATAGTATTTTTTCAATGATTTTTTAAAATTGTTTTTACATATTCAAACAATTTTTAATGACCATTAATTGAATTAATAAGTCCTTAGGAGCTGTGTGAATAATTTCATAAAATTTGCTAGCCTTTAAATTTTATTGGTTATAGCAGACAATTTTTTAAATCTTTGAATTTGATTATCTCCTAAATGAATTTTTTGGAATTGTGCTGTTCAATAATTCACTGATTTCTTTTAAATGACCAAAAAAATTTAAATTTTAATAAAAATCAAAACCCCTCTAAATTATTTGAATTTGTATGTATATGTGTGGGTCTATTTGAATGGTTCCAGTTTCGACGGAAAAGTTTTTTTTTTGTAAAAAAAATCGTTAAATCTTTTGTTTATATACTTACCTGTCCGTATACAGTTTGAGATCTATCAATAATTATTTCCGAAATTCTATTGTTATATCCACACTGGCTAATAAGACACAGAGGGGTGGACTTCATGAAATATGCCGGATATGATGACGGGCGTTTTCTGGAAGTACGCATTGCGTAGGGTAGCTTATGGGGATGTTTCGCGTCTTTTTGCATCATGACTTGTATTCCCGTTATACTCCCTATGCTTCTAACCATAACAAATTTCTCTCGGGATACCGTTGCAAAATATTAAAATTTGTCCCGTTAAATTGCTACCATTTTTATACGGGTGAATTTAAGCTTCTGCACGAGGTAAAAAAATACGTATATTAATTTCTACATGGCAGGAGATTATATGACGTGTAATTATAAAAAAAAAAAAAAAACCGGACATACTTCGAACGATGGATGTTATTCGCACGACGGGTGGGATTCTCTTGACGAGTGTATTGAATTTTAAAGAAACGATAAATCATTTCTTCAATAAAATGATTCTGAACGAGGTAAGTCAATAATAAAAAAATAAATTAGAAAAAAAAAAATGTTAGAAAAATGTCCAAAATTTTTTTTCACATTTTCAAAATTTTCTTGCGCTAAAATCTTTCTTATATTATTTTCTATCTATTTTTAAATTTTCATATAATTCGGATCAAAAAATGATGGTTTCCGAGTCGTTATTGTCAAATTTTGGGTAGTTTCTTCCAAAAAAAAAAAAAAATTGAAGAAGTGAGAAATTCTAAAAATTACCTCTCTAAAGTACAATCTAGAAGCAAATCCGGTTTCAAAAAGTTATTGATCGAAACTTTTGGACAAGTATTTCCATACAAAAAGTTGTACACAGAAAAAAAATAAAAAAATAAACATCATTGTAAAAACACTTTGTTCAGAATCTAAAAATTAATTCATATTCATAACTAACACACTGAATACCAGTGGTTTCCAAACTGGGTGACGCTTTCGTAAGAGACTGGGGCACTTAAAAGAGGAAATAATAATATTATGTAAATACTTTTAGGATATTCGATATCTTTATAAAAGTAATTTCATGAACTATTTTCGAAAAGATAGGTACCTATTAAGTAACAATACAATAATTATTATTGTATTAAAGAAAATCTATTATTAATATTTAATATTTACAATAGAGAGAAAACTTTATTGATATTATATCTGATCCTTTTATTAATATGATATTTACTTTATACTATTATATATAATATTTTCATTTCATGGTTTATAAATCTGTACCTATTTGTGTGAAGAAGGGTTTTCAGCAGTTGTCATATTATCAAAATCAAATTATCGGTTAAAACTAAACGGGGAGGGGGGATACGATCACAGCGATTATTGCGTCACTTCTTAATTTTAAGATATTAATGTACTTAAAACAAGCTCATATTTTATACTAATTATTTCGAATCGATTAGGTAAAATTAAAGTATAGGACAATAGGATGTAAGTTAAAACTGATTATATGTTGATACAGACATTGAAATATAACTGTTTATAACTACTTCCTTTTTCAATTTCCACATTACCATATAATTATATGACAAAATAATTCCTTACACTAGTGGTTCCCAAAGTGTACGCCATAGCACTTGGGGTGCCACCGTGTTGTTACAATAGCGTCACTAAGAAAAAAAGCTATTTAATATAAGATTTTAAGTGGATCGAAAAAGCTAGTGCTTTTACAATGATATTTTTTTCTTTTTCTATTTTTGGAAGTACTTTTTGAGGTAGAAATACTGACAGATAATATCATTCGTTATTAAAAATTCAAAATAAACAAATGCAATAAAATTAAATTTTAAAATAATTATTGACATATATCATGATTATAACACGTCAATGGTACATAACTAGAATGAAAGATATTCTGTCATACATTACTGTCGAAAAAATAAAATAAAAATTCGTATTCATCATATTATCATTATAATTAATTACTTTTATTATATATATTTCATAAAATAAATGTATTTTTATACACAACGAAATCAATACGTAACAGTGGTAAGTACTGCTAATACTTATGGTAGTATAATATAAGAACTTAAATAATCTCATTTCGTTCTTTCGTATGGGTACTATGTAATTATTTACCCAATCCTCCCACGTAGGTACACCGGCTACAGGGTGAATCGCCCCCCAAAACCAAATTGTTGCGCTCCTAAAAATATTAAAAATGTAATGTCTTTTAGGTAGGTACAGCATTAATATAATTTTCCTCCTAACCCCCCCCCACCAAATTTGTTTGCCACCTCTGATAATATTTTGTTTGGCTATGGATCTGAAAAAAAAAATGCTTTTTGAATTATATCTACATAAGCGCCCGGAGAGGGTGCAAGGTGAGGCATTTGTCCCCCTCTGGACTTTCCAAAAGCGATTCTAACTGTTATACGTGTAGTCTTTAGCTAAATATATTCTGACAATAAAAATTTGTAAATTTGATATAGTCAAAGTAATCATAATAAAAAAAAACAGCTCATTCGTAATGCAGATCTTTATGGTGATAAATAGAGATCTGAAATTATTGCAATAAAGATCTTTGAAGAATGAATTTTAAATCTCAATAAATGCACTAAGAACAGTCATTAAATACACTAAAAATCACAATTTTAAATATCCAAGAAATTTCTGTCTTATTAGTCAAAAAAAAAAAAAAGAAAATCGCATTAAAATTTTTATGTTCATATTTATTTTTTATTGATAAAATCATTCCATTTATTTAAGTTATGAACGTAAAGTAATTATTATAAACCTTTTGATTGAATTTCGATTTGAATTGATTTGGCCCTGATTTTATAGTTATACATAATTCTCGAATTCTGACAAATTAAATGTTGTAATATACTTATACAACTAATGGCTAAAATATTTTAAACATAGGATATTATTTAATGAAATATAAATATAACGTTTATACAAAATATAAAATTTGTGTATTGACGGAATTTGATAAAATAAATACAATAAAATGAACTAAAAAAGTAAAAACATAATAGCTAAAAAGGCAAAATAATTACGTAACAAATTAAAATCGTTAATAAATGCGAAGTAAAAGTTTCAAAATCGGAAAGCCGTGTGTTATAATCAGTAGTAATTTCCTTCAAATTCTTTCCTAGTGAAAAAGTACATAAAATTCTAACGTACCTATTTTTTCTAAAACTTCACTTTTTGATGCTTTAATTTTTGCCTCTCCCTGATAAAATTCCTGCGGGCGCTTATGTATATCTATACTTGTAATAATTGCCAACATGCTTCTCTATATCTATTAGAATAATATAATGTTTTATGCGCTTCTTGTGCGAGTGTGTCGGCAATATTGGTATCCGCGCCGTTCTGTTTTCTATTATACCTACGCGTATTCTCGTCCCTTCCGCGTCATCATACTCGACGACCCCGACCCGCTTTTTGGTTTGACGTGCGGGACCGTCGTTGGGGGTACGTGATGCATTAATCATACGGTCCTGGAAACGAGCTCGGATTACCTACCCGGTGATGCTGTGCGTACGGCGGCGGCGGGTGATTGATTTCCATTTGGAAAAACTATCTGATCGAGATAGGTACGCGCGGCAAGGAGAGAAGCGTATTGTGAATGGGACAGCTGCAAACAACCACGTGGAGGAAAACACCGTGGTGAAATTATCAGATTGTATTATTTGTATTTAATAATTATTATCGCGTTAGCAACATTGAAAATAACTGATAAGTTCAATCGTTCTAGTAGTAAACAAATCTAAAGTGTATTTGTAATAATTGTCCTTGTTCAATTAGTACTTTAATTAATAAATTCTGTTATACATTTTTTCACAATAAACATATTTTCTTTTTATGAAAATATTTCTCCCTTGGTTTTATAGTAGTGGTATTATTTTCCTTAAAACTTGGCTCCATGCATAATTTTTTATAGTTCTTAAAGTTAGGAATTATACTGATTTTTTTCATACATAAAACTACTAATTATTATTCAGTATAATTAATTGACGCTCTATTCAGAATTTGTTTTGTTGGAGGAATAAATTATTGTTTCCGAAAAAATTCATCATGCCCACAAAGATTGTCTCATCCAAGGAGCAAAAAAAGCCAATTTTTCACTTAGAACTCATTTTTTTTTGAAAATTACAAAACAGCATTTTCTTTAAAAGTTTTCAAAGGCAGATTTTAAGAAAATCTATCGAAATTTACTCAAAATTGATCGGGATAGAGAAAGTTAAGTTTTTGATTTCAAAAAATTTGCTAGCAAAAACACAAAATACCGAAAAATAGCACTGATTTGAGTCTAATTAATCTAGCAGTTCTAAAATGTTTTTATTTATGACTAGTGATCCGAGCATATTACCTATATAATATGATCTATATAGGGACCTATATTTAGGATTACCATACTCCCGAATTTTCAACACTCGTCCGGATTCGGGAAGTATTCAGATTTTACAAAGGTTAATGGAAAACACGGTGATATCGGTACAAAATTTATATCATGTGACAGATTTTCGTATTACTCTCTGTACAAATATAAGTATTGTATAAAATTTCTAATTTTAATCATATTTTTTCCAGGAATGTTTCCACAAACGATGACCCATCATCGTAGTCAACATAAAAGTAAACAATTTAACAGTTCTACATTGTATGCAACATTGTAAGAAACATTGCGACAATATCGTTTATTCAACATTTTTTTCCAGTTACCCTATTCTCATGAAATCCTTAATTCTTATCTAATTCCACTCCTTTCCCCTTAAATGAAACTTTTTTGTCCGAACGTAGTCGAAAAATATTTTGGTAACCCTACGTAATATGTATTGGGTACCTAAAACAATCAAAATACTTAGGTTATGTTTGAATTCGGGTATACTTTACGTATGATTGATTTCTGAGTTCTGGAAACATAGGATTTTTGTTTTTAAATAAACTGCCTAAATCATCTTTAATTGCACCAGAATAAATAAATTTATTATGGGCTAACTTTGATCGGCATATATAGAAAATGAAGGAAATTACTAACACATTTTGTCAATTTTCACTATGTTTTCTTGTTACTTGTGGGGTGGAAAGTGGGTCAACTGCTACCAAACGAAAATTGATTTGAACATTGCCCTCGCTGACTTATAAGCCTAAATGTCTTAAAATTTTAATTTAAATAAATACTTTGCATTCGAGACTTTTTACTTATATAGTGTCTTAGTAATCTATTTCAAATTTTAAATATTTTAAATTAATTATATTTATAAGTATATTATTATTTATAAATAAGATTATAGAAGTTCATCGAATTATGCAACAGGTGTTGAATTTAAATTAAAAAAAAATTAAAAAAATGGTAACACTTTTGTTACATCATTATTCGTTAGTTTTTGTTATAAAATGTTAATTATGAATATAGTTTGTAAACTTGTTTTCTGTAAAATTCATTTCTAATTTGCAGGGCTGTAAATTTCATGCATTTGCATGTTTTTTTTGCTACATTGTATAAGAAAATGGATTCGAACAATTGTTTTGTGTTATTTATAATTCAAATATGAAATCTTATTATGCATATTTTTGCATATTTAACCGGTAAGGGCATATAAATGCATGATTTTGCGAGTTCCTCGTGTTATTGCTTTTTTCTCAATTTAATAATAAGTTTTTCTTATTTTTAAAATTTCTTGAATTTGGACGATACAATTTCACCGTTGCAATTTAATCCAGACCTGTTGAAGTGAACACCTGTTCACTAATCAATGTGTTCTATCTGTATTAATTTTTTTTTTTTTTTTTGGGGGGGGGGGTGACAAAGAACAATAAAACATTAAATCATTTTTTTTTTTGATTTTATTTTAAAGCCCATTTTTCAAAGTCATTCTACAGTTACAATATTTATTAAAATAAAACATTTTTTCTTCCAGTATAATACGTGTGCACGATTTTTTTTTCAATTTAGATATTTTTAAATTTATTTCATATTTTTGAATTTTTAGAACATATTTTACCTGTTTTTAATGCATAAATGCATGCATATTTAACACTTTTTTAGTGCATGAAATTCACAGCCCTGCTAATTTATATTTACACTGATTTTTTTATCAATTTTTCTTCCCTTTCAAGTCTATACGATATGCCAATTTAATATGAGTTTTTTTTTTTTTTTTCATCGTACAGGTCATACAAATTAGAAATATTACCAAACTCGCTGTGGGCGAATTCGCAAACCTTCCAACCCCTTGTCCACAACTAATCATACCTTCTACAACCTGCTCGCGATGCCTGAGATCTGATATTAAACTGTGTGATATAATATTTACTCTTAAATCATCGCTAAAGTACGCGTACTCACACGGTTTCGTATCCTTCGAAACTCCGCACGGTTATCCATCACGTTCTGGAACAATAACATTTTTATGAACGTCCGTTCAGACGAGAACGCATGGTATATTATCGAATTTCATACTACATACCAGGGGTGGCCAAATTGTAGCTCGCGAGCCACACGCGGCTCTTGTCGTGGTTGCATGTGGCTCTCATTGTATTTTCGAAAACAATAATAATCTTATTTAATAATATAACATTTTTTTTATTTATCACAATTATTTTAAATTTTGAATTATGGCTTTAAGTGTATAAAGTTTGTACAAATGACTGTTTTAGCATAAAGTTGAACATATATTATTGTTGAGATGATATTTTTTTTTTTTTTATATCTTTCATTTCCATGAGTTTCTGATCTGATTACATTGAAGTATGATCGACTCAGAGTTATTGCTTAAAACGATCTATAGTTGAATATGAAAGATATTTGCATTTGGTTATTTTCAACATCAATTAAAATGATTCATAAGAAAATGCCATTTCAAAAATTGATTTTAAATTATGTGCACAGTTATTAATATTTGGGTTCTTCAAAATAGAGACATTCTTACACAATTTTATAACAGAGTGACGATTATTTTTAAAATTTTTCGACTAAAATCCTAAAATTTCTATTCCGTGAATTGCCTTAACTGTTATTACAATGTGATTCGTTACTGGACATCTATTTTCAGTAACATACACTAAAAATGAATTTAAAAGACTTTTTTGGCTCTTCACATAATTTTATTTATCCGTGTGGCTCGTGAACATATTCATGTTGGCCAACCCTGCTATACACTCTCACCTGACGGTAACGAGAGGGATGTCTACCCACATTATGGCCACCGATCTGGGATAATATGCGGCCTTCTGAGATGCCGTGAGAAAGCCACCACAAAAGGGTGCAAGTGGTGTGGGTGTTGTGGTTCGCACGAGTATTTTCATCCATATTATGATAAATGCGCGCGCAAACACACACGTACACGTAATCTCGTTTAACGTTGTTTGTGGTCGAGGATAACCGCGATGGCAGAGGAAAAAATAGATAAAAATAAAAGTTTTCTTGTGCGAACGAAAATGATATAGAGAATTCATATATATATATGTATTATGTATACAATTTTATTTTTTAGTTAAATTTCATCTCGTAGCTCAATAAAATGAGTTTTACACTATCAAAAGTAAAGTATAGACAAGTTCGGGTCCTTTGTTACGAACCCCTAATTAATATTAGTATTATTATTATTATTATGAGTATTATTACTATTATAAATATTATAAGCATTAACATTATAAGTATAATAGTATAGTATGTACATATAAAACATGTGGGGA